>MDKJ01360646.1:0-52009 GCA_005239525.1 Nicotiana knightiana
AAATAACATAGGAAATATACAAATCTAGAATATTCCTTATTTACTTTTGTTTCCTTATCAATTCTACTTATGTATTATCTCCATCTTCAAGAACAATTATTACTAAGGGTAAAAAAGAAAAAAAACAATCAATTTTGTCTTGAACTTCTACAATGACAAATAATTTGAGACAACTATTTTTAATAACCACGACTGTTAATATGAGATGGAGGGAGTAACTCATATCCAAACTTTTTCCAAGGTAAAAATATTGTGTTTTAACTTATAACCCTATTGGAAGTGGATATCCATGGGTGTAGCGAAGGAGTTGAAAGTTATCTTTAGAAATTAGAGAACACAATTATACTTTAAAAGAAAGTCAGATAACTGTCCCTTTCTTAGTAGTTTAAACTTTCTATTAAATGGTTTAACAAAGAAAGCACGTACATTTAATTATGAAATAAGTTGAAACAACAATACTTTTAAGAAAAGCAGCAAGAATAATACTGAGAGAGGATGGATGATTCTTACTATATCATTTCAAGTGTGTAGAACAAAAATTCCAGTGCGCGCTTTCTCTAGATAAATAGGTATACTGTATTATGTATACAACACTAAACACATGGAAGAAGCTAAGTTCAAAAGTTATTCTTAAACGTTGACGTGCACAAAGCCAAAAAAAAGGGAAACTATTAGCTATGTCCATTTATAAGTAGCTCATTACAAAAATTGACCAATTCTTAAAATATTACTAATATTAATCAAACATTACTAATATTAGCTAATTAGCTATTTTGGTAAGTCTGTAACTAATGACTAGAGATTGGTAAGTTGAGATTTATTTGAGACATTTGTGTAAGTTTTCGGAAAAGAAAATGTATCTCACTAATCCTTTAAAATGGTATTCTTATTGGTTGCTAGAAAACATTTACGAATAGATAAACATATTTTATATAGGCAACGGTTGAACTTTTCCTTAGAAGGCAACGGTGGAAAGAAGGTTATTTCATTAGTAATGTGAAGCATCTTAAGATACACAACTCTTCAGAACAATTTCCTCCGTCTTTTGGTTTAAATAATACTCCTATTAACTATTAATATATTATACATTTTCTTGATAAGTAGGGTATTTAAATTAAATGGAAGGATATTTTTGTTAGATTGAGCCATGCATCAAGAGTTGCTGCTCATTTCTTAAGGAAGAAGAAATCAGTTGATTAGAAGAAGAAGAGAAGGGGCGGTTTCATCCTACAGCAAATGAGCTGATGAACAACTATATACACACAGACACGTGCACCTCACGTGATTACTAACTTGAACAACTATATATACACACACGTGCACCTCACGTGATTACTAACTAACTCTTCTAACAAACTTTTAACAGCTAACTAATTACATTTAGTGTTAAACCACTAATCCCAGTTAGCTAATGTTACTTCCTCTGCAATGACTATGTTCTTGCATTCCATTACTCCCCCTCAAGCTGGATGGTGGAAGACATCGAGCACTCCTAGCTTGGACAAAAGAAGATGATGCTGATTAACACCTAATCCTTTTGTGAGAAAATTTGCAAGCTGAGACTGTGTAGCAATATAGTTGGTCTCAATGAGCCCTTCTTTCACCTTTTCTCGAACGAAATGACAATCAATGTCTATATTCTTGGTACGCTCATGGAAAGTGCGATTGACTGCAATTTGAATGGCTGCTTTACTGTCACAGTGTAGCTTAATTGGTTTGGAGATGATCACTCCCAGGTCTTGAAGCAATCCAACGAGCCATACGATCTCTGCAACACTAGCTGCCTTACTTCGATATTCTGCCTCAGCTGAGCTTCGACTAACTGTGGGTTGCTTCTTTGTCTTCCAAGAGATTAAAGAGTCTCCTAGATTAATGACATAGCCTGTGACAGATCGTCTAGGGTTAGGGCAAGCTGCCCAATCAGAGTCACAGTAGGCAGTTAATTGAGTGATTGACTTTTGACTAAGAAAAATCCCTAAGCCAGGACTGCCTTTAATATACCTCACTACCCTTAAAGCTGCTTCCCAATGTGACCTCTTGGGATGCTGCATGAATTGACTCAGTACTTGTACAGTGAAGCAAATGTCTGGCCGTGTGATGGTAAGATAAATCAACTTACCAACCAGTTTTTGATAACTTGATACATCATCCAATATAGGATCATTGGTTGTTCAAGATAGTCTGTCAAATTCGACAGTTGTGAGCCTTGTATTTGCTTCAATTGGTGTTGAAGCTGGTTTGGCTCCACTAAGTCTCACATCTGAGATCATCTCTAAGGCATACTTTCTTTGATTGAGGAGTATGCCTCGCTTGAACCTCAATACTTCAATCCCCAAGAAATATTTGAGTTCTCCAAGATCCTTGACTTTGAAATTGCTGTTCTGAGTTTGTTTAGCATCTTCAATGAGCTGCTTACTGTTCCCAGTAATAAGAATATCTCAACATAGATTAGAATAATCACTATGCTGTCTTCCTCTTTTCTAGTGAACAGTCAGTGGTCATGTGGACTTTGACAGTATCCTGCTTGTACCAAGACTGAAGTGAGCTTGATATTCCACTGCCTCGATGCTTGTTTGAGACCATATAAGGATTTCAAAAGTTTGCAGACTCTATACTCCCCCTGGCTGTGAAATCCTTGAGGCAGCTCCATATAGACCTCTTCATATAAATCACCTTGAAGAAAGGCATTATTGACATCCATTTGGTATAGACACCAATTCTGTGAGGGTGCTACACTAATAACTATTCTGACTGTCACCATCTAAGCAACATGAGAGAAGGTTTCATGATAGTCTAAACCTTCTCTTTGTGTGTATCCCTTTGCTACTAGGCGTGCTTTGTACTTGTCTATCTTACTATTTGCCTTATACTTGATCTTATAGATCCACTTTGTCCCTATGGTGTTCTTTCCATCAGGCAGTGGAACCAACTCCCAAGTCTTGTTGCTTTCCAGTGCATCAATCTCCTGCTGCATGGCTAGAATCCAATTGTGATCTTGTGAAGCTTCCTTGAATGACTTGGTTAAGTGGATATAGAGAATGATCCCAAGTAAGCTTGGTAGTATGGATGAAGATGAGTATAGGTCACATAATTGGATATATGATAGGAGTAGTGTGCCTTTGATTTCCCAGTAGTGATGTAGTCCCTAAGCCATATTGGTGGTCTAATTGTTCTACATGGTCTCCTATGAGTGGAATCATGATCTGCATGTTGTGGAAGTGCTTCAGTGGCTAAATCATCTGCCTGCTATAACTGTGCTTGATCTGATTCAGGGGTTGGAGGATCTTCAATTTCCTGCTGGTGATCCATTCCATTGTCTGTGTCCATTGCTGTTACAAGAGGTGAATTGTCCACTGCAGGTGCAGTATCTCTTGATCCATGAAGTGAGTCATCATGTTCTAGTGATGGTCCTGCATTCTGTGGATGTGGATTATGAGCTTCCCTTATAGGTAATTGATTAACACCTGCATCAGTATTATCTTTAAACAAGAGAAAATCAGTCAATTCATCTACATATCCAGTTTTGAAAGGAAATATATATTCCTTGAACTGGACATCCCTGCTAATGAACATTTGATGATCTTCAAGATCATACAACTTGTAACCTTTTTGTGTTTCTGAATACCCCATAAAGACTGTCTTCCTGGCCCTTGATGTGAACTTATCACCTTTAGGTAACCTGCTGGCATAGCAAAGACACCCAAAAATTCTTAGATGAGACAGTTGAGGCAGCTTTCCATACAACAGCTCAAAAGGTGTGTTTCCTTGCAATACTTTGGATGGTAGTCTGTTGATCAGATACACAACAGTCTTGAGATATTCACCCCAAAACATTATAGGCATTGAACTCTGAAATGCCAAGGATCTAGCTACCTCTAGTATGTGTCTGTGCTTTCTCTCCACAATTCCATTTTGTTGTGGAGTGTATGAGCAGCTTCTTTGATGTATTATGCCACAAGAATACAACAATTCATTACATTTTGAGTTAAAGAACTCACTACCATTGTCTGATCTAAGAACCTTAACAATTTTATCAAACTGATTCTTTATTAAGGCAAAGAGGTTCTTCAACACTACAATCACTTCACATTTAGATTGAATCAGACATATCCAGGTGTATCTACTGTACTCATCTACTATGGTAACAAAGTAGTGTCTTTTATCATATGTAGGTATTCTTTATGGACCCCATACATCTAGATGCATCAATTGAAAAACACAGTGTGTTCTACTGTTACTAACATGAAACTTTAGTCTACCTTTGCCAAAGGGCAGATTTCACAGCAGTTTAATAGCTCAGTGTCTATTCTATTTTTGACTTCTGAAACATGTTGCATAGCTCCAATGGATGGATGCCCAAGTCTCCAATGCCATATCCTTAGCCTTCCACAATCCTTATCCTTATGCACTGCTGCTCCAACTGCAGGTTTTATTGCTTCCTGTATAATGTACAACCCTTCCTTTTCTTTACCAATCCCTAGAACCTTCCCATTGAAGAGTCCCTAGAACACACAAAAATCAGGGAAGAACAATGCCACACAACAAAGCTGTTTGGTTATCTTGGACACTGAAATCAGGTTTAAATTTAAAATCTAGTACATAGAACATTCTCAAGTTTGTATTTCCCCAAAATTACTACATCTCCTATGCTTGTGATTTCTGCTCTACCACCTGTAGGAACTTGTACTCTACTATTACTTTGATCTCTCAATGTTCTAAACGTGGTTAATAATCCTCTGTATGGTGTAACGTGGTGAGATGCCCCTGTATCTATTATCCGCTCACAAGCAAAATCATTGGATAACAGTGAGGTCATACCTGCCATGTTACCTGCAATGTTATCTTACTTATCACTAGATTGGTTTTTTCAACATGTCCAGTATTTGCTTGTACTGCTGCTCAGTGAAGAAGTGACCCTGTCCCTCTGATGACTTCATGTTGTTTCCTGCAACTGTTGAATTAGCAAAAGGTTTGAATCCACTAGGTTGTGATCCTTTCTTCTTGCTCTTGAAATCCTGTGGGTAACCAACAATTTTGTAGCAATTCTCCTTCAAATGTCCTTTATAACCACAATGCTCACAAATTATACCAGGTTTCCTAGGCTTAAAACCTTGGTAAGTTTTTCATGCCAGCATAGTCAATGGCTCCTTGTTAACATCAACCACACCTAACAACCTTTGGCTTTCTTCCTGTGAAACTGTTGCATATGCTTCATTCACAGAAACTATAGGTCTTCTTGCTAATAGACTACTTCTCAGATTGCTGTAGGACTCATTTAGTCCCATAAGGAACTGCAACTATCTCTATGATCTTAAATGAACTACATAAGGTAGTGATTCCTCACAGTCACAAGAAGGAAGTGGAGCTAAAATATCTAGTTCATCCTAGCAATCCTTCATTTTTGAGTAATAAGAAGTAACTGAATCTGTTCCTTGCCTAAGTGTAGCAATCTCAGTCCATAAATGGAAAATTCTAGTTAAATACGATCTATCAAATCTCTCTTCAAATTCACTCCATACCTTCTTAGCATTAGATGCATACACAATGCTGGCCATCAATTCTATTGCAACGGTGCTTCCTATCCATGACAGAACTATAGCGTTGCACTTCTCCCATTGCTCCGTCAATTCTCCTCTATACATGCTTTTAACACACGTTCCATTCACAAAACCTAGTTTTCCTTTGTCTCGAAGAGCCAATTTCATAGCTCTGCTCCATAAGGCGTAATTATCCGGTCCAGTGAGCTTTAGCGAGATTCGAATAAGTCCAGGTGCATCTCCTGCTTGGAGATTTAGAGGATGATTATGATCGAGTGAAGAGATCTCATTTCCTGCCATTTTTACTGAAATCGAGCTTCGCAAATTTCTGCAACTTTGCTAGAAAATCACACAAATTGTGCTTTGTTTTTTCTGCAAATCTCGATCCTTGTTCAGTGCATGAATTCTCTTCAATCCACCCGCTCTGATACCATGTTAAATTGAGCCATGCATCGAGAGTTGCTGCTTATTTCTTAAGGAAGAAGAAATCAGTTGATTAGAAGAAGAAGAGAAGGGTTGGTTTCATCCTACCGCAAATGAGCTAATGAACAACTACACACACACACACACACACGTGCACCTCACGTGATTACTAACTAACTCTTCTAACAAACTTTTAACAGCTAACTAATTATATTTAGTGTTAAACCACTAATCCCAGTTAGCTAATGTTACTCCCTCTGCAATGACTCTGTTCTTGCATTCCATTAATTTAAGTAATTTAATTTTTAAGTTTTGGGGTTCCCAATTTTAATATATACTAGTTTCTATGTACGTGCTTTGCACGTATATGTTTAGTCAATTATTCATATGGAGGAATAAGAAATTCTTGTTGTCGATATTAATATTTCTCTAAGAAATTTAACATATAATTGTCTGTATGAGTAAATACGTAGCAACAAATACAGTCTAATATTTGAGATTGTGTGGTCATGTGCTTTATTTAGCTTTTTCACGAAACAAGTGCTTACCTAAAATTATCCTTGGTCATATTTAAATACTTTTATCGTTCAATATTTAGCAAGGAACATTAAATATAAAAATAAATAAAAAAATAATATGAGAAAAGAGATATTAAAAGTGTACTCCATAGACGTAATTATCAATTAGTTATATGTGATTGTTTGTTGCCGGACAATATTAATTTTATGCTACTTATGAAAATATTAAATACTTTTGAGCTATGTATTATTTTTTAGTTACCTCTATGAAGCGGATTATTTTTCTAATATAGGGAGTTCTCTCGCTCAAATTTTACAGCAAGATCACCCAGGTCTTTTACTCGTAGTATCCTTAGTCTCAAAAATATCTAAAAAAAAAATACATAACAAAGTAAATTTGCATATCTCTTGAACTTAGTTTATGAGTTATGTGTCATGTTTGTTTTTAACTTCGTAGCTGATTAACAAATTTATTTTATGTACTTGGTAGTTTTTTCCTTTCAATTTATCATTTAATCTCGCTTTTGAGATTACATTAATAGTTAAATAGCATCATAAAAATATAAAACCATTTTATCCCGACCATAGCTCTCATAATAATCAGGCTTCCCAAACTCCGATCTGACCATCTCACCTTCGGCTACTAAAAAGGAAGGAAGACTGGTACGACAATAGTAATGCCAAGCTAAAATCTGCTTATTTTCTTCCTTATCTTAGGCATAGATAGAACTCGCTTGCTTCCTAAATAAATTGAGTTGAAGCTTGCTTCCTAAATAAATTGAGTCATGTAAATGTGAAAATCTTACAAAATAATATTTACAAAATAAAATTTCTTAATAAATTTAAAATAATTTGGTTAAATTTCCATATTGAACCTATACAACAAACACATAAAACATAACATATAATTTTAAAAAATGACAAATTTACACGTTGTACCGCAAGTTCTCAAACCTTTGGTCAAAGCTATCCAAGATCTAATCTCTAGCATTAAAAGGAGGTGATTGTATAATCGTCGTGATGTTTCATATTATTAACCTGAGATAGAAACAATTTGCTTTTTGCAATCTCAATAATGAACTCGGTTAAGAAATTATCGTAAACAAAATCCTAAAACGAGTTTAAATACAAAATTACCTTATCAGAGTTCTGTCTCCCCGTCCATACCTCTTATATATGAAGAGTAAACTCAACTTAAATTAATTTTCATGGCGTGGAAGAAATAATTAATTTAGCTTGTAGAAATAGTGATATTCCAACAAAAAGGTACCGCTCGTTAAATAAATCGTGACCTTGTTATACAACAACAACAACAAATCCAGTTTGATCCTAACATGCGGAGTTTGAGGAGGATAGCCTGTACGCAGACGCTACCCCTACCTAATGCAGGTAGAGATGCTGTTTCCAATAGACCCTCGGCTAAGGAAGGGCAAGAAGAAGAGGAGGGAAGAAAGGAAGGAGAGATGGGAGGAAAATATACAATACCTGAAACGACCAAAACCACATAACGTAATAAAAATCTAAGAATATGAAGGGAAATGCATGCTACTAAGCCTATCTGTGAACACTATAAACTACCTACTAACCTTCTACCTTAATCCTCGACCTCCACACCCTCCTATCAAGTGTCATGTCCTTAGTGAGCTGAAGCAACGCCATGTCCTGCCTAATCACTTCTCTCCAGTACTTCTTAGGCCTACCACGACCCTTCTCAAACCCTCCATAGCCAACCTCTTACACCTCCTGACAGGGGCATCAATGCTTCTTCTCCTAACATGTCCGAACCATCTCAGCCGCGACTCCCGCATCTTGTCCTCCACGGAGGCTACTCCCACTCTGTCCTGGATAGCTTCATTCTTAATCCTATCTCTCCTGGTACACCCACACTTCCATCTTAACATCCTCATCTTTGCTACTCTCATCTTCTGCACATGGGAGTTCTTGACTGGCCAACACTCAGTCCCATACATCATAGCGGGTCGAACTACCACTCGATAAAATTTACCTTTAAGTCTTAACGGAACATTCCTATCACATAGAACATCGGAAGCAAGCATCCACTTTATCCACTCCGCTCCGATGCGATATGTGACATCTTCGTCAATCTCCCCGTTACCCTGGATAATAGACCCGAGATACTTAAAACTCGCTCTCTTGGGGATAAATTGATGATCAAGCTTAACCTCTACGTCTGCATCATGGGTCTCACTGAATTCGCACTCCAAGGTCTGTCTCCAAACCTCCAACCTCGCGTTAAATACACTACGCGTCTCGTCAATCAACACTATACATCGGCAAATAACATGCACCAAGGCACCTCCCCTTGGATGTGACGCGACCGTACATCCATCGCCAAGGCAAACAAAAATGGGCTAAGAGCCGATCCCTGGTGCAACCCCATCACCACAGGGAAATGTCCGAGTCACCACCCACAGTCCTCACTCGGGTCTTAGTATCGTCATACATATCCTTAATCACCCTAATTTACGCAACCGGAACGCTGCTAACTTCCAAACACCTCCACAGGACCTCCCTCGGAACCTTATCGTATGCCTTCTCAAGGTCAATAAACACCATATGCAAATCCTTCTTCCTTTCCCTGTACTGCTCCACTAATTTCCTTACCGGATGAATCGCTTCCGTAGTCGAACGCCCATGCATGAATCCAAACTTATTCTCGGAAATTGACACGCAATCCTCACCCTGGCCTCCACCACTCTCTCCCAAACCTTCATAGTGTGACTCAATAACTTGATACCCCTATAATTGTTGCAATTTTGGATATCACCCTTGTTCTTGTAAAGCGGAACCATCGTACTCCACCTCCATTCTTCAGGCATCTTCTTCGTTTTAAAAATAACATTAAACAGCCCAGTGAGCCACTCCAAACCTGTCCGCCCCGCGCTCTTCCAAAATTCCACCGGGATTTCGTCTGGCCCCGTTGCTCTGCCCCTACACATCTTACGCTTTGCCCCTTCCACCTCCTCTACCGTAATTCGTCTACAGTACCCGAAATCTTGCCGACTCCCGGAGTGCTCCAACTCACCCAACACAATCCTTCTACCCCCTCCTCATTCAACAGTTTATGGAAGTATGTCTGCCATCTTCTCCTAATGAGTGCCTCGTCCATCAACACTTTTTCATCCTCGTCCTTGATTTACTTGACTTGGTCTAAGTCACGGGCTTTCCTCTCCCTCACCTTGGCCAACCGATACAACCTCTTGTCCCCGTCTTTGCCCTCGAGCTCCTCGTACAAACGAGTAAACGTTGCGTTCTTAACCGTCGTAACTGCTAACTTTGTCTCTTTCTTTGCCTTTATGTAACACCCCCGATAAGTCCTTTACCCGAAATCGTGACCTTGTTATACAAAGGCAATAAATGGTTCACAATGCTCTAGTCCAGGTGACATTGGTTCGCAGTGTTCTAGTCCAAGTGAGATTCGTATCCCAAATATAGTTTTCGAAATTAATTCGGATGCCTTGTCTATAGACTTCTTTATTCCAGGATGCTCGATTCTAGTACAATTCTTTATCCTAACATGTCATATTTCAGTTTTATCCTTTCGTTGTTAGTTCTTGTAAAAATGACATAAATAGTTAAGGGCCTAAAAGTCGATTAATATTTGAAGATATTTTAGTCTTTCAATATTTAGCGCGGAATATTCGTGCTTTCTTAAATTGAAAAAGAATTTTATCCTTGAGTTATTTATATTTTTATCCTTATATTATACAAATATTTAAGGGCATAAAAGACAATCAATATTTTAGGAATATTTTAATCGTTCAACATTTAACATAAATTATTCGTGCTTTTATAATTTATATATATATATATATATATATATATATAAAACTTTTGTGCAGCTTAGTCCCCGATTAGCTAGTGTGTCTACCACCTTGTTACCCTCTCTATAACAATGTCGAATGTTCCAGTTGACAAAGCCCTGCAAATAATTCTTAATCTTGTACAAAATTCCCATAAATTCCACGGGGGTCATTCGTGCTATTAATCCAGTCAACCAACAATTTAGAATCACATTCTATTTCGAGATATGCAATGCCATTATTCCTGCACCACTAAATACCAATCTTGAGAGCCAGTGCTTCAGCTATATTATTGGTCATGCACCCTAATAGAGTAGCATAAGCAGCAATCATTCTGCCTTAGTCATATCCCGAACAATCCCACCATCCCCAGCAGGCCCTGGATTGCTCTTTGAGCAACCATCTAAATTCAGCTTAGCAAAACTAATTCTGGCAAGGTTTCATTTCATTGCTGTAGTGGAGATATGATGTTTTGCCATATTCATGACATCATAGAAGTTATCCAGTTCATAAATGGGGAAATTTTAGGAAATTTCTTATGAGTAACTAAAATGAGTTGTTGATTGATTGCTGGGATAATTCTATAAGGAGACATGTCAATATTTTCAAATCTACTCTTGCATCTAGACTTCCAACCTCAGTTATCCACCAACTGATAGTGTGGTGTCTCAAGCTAGTACTTCTTTGGCTGATCCCAAACTGTTGATTGAAGTGCTTCCATGTATTATGGCTGATCATGCTATTAAGGAACAAATGTTCCTCATCTTCTTGTTTATTATTGGTACAACAAGAACGCATAGATGGTAGGGGGATCCCAAACATTGTCATGTTAGTATCCACTGCAATCTTATGTCTGAATAATCTCCACGAGAAAAAGGAAATTTTAAAGAGTGATTTCTTGTGCCAAATCATCTTGTTGACTAAAGAAGTATTCTGATAAGTTCTAATGCAATTCCAAGCAGATTTATAACTAAATTTCCTGTCCGTTGTGGCTGTCCATATTGGTCTATCCACCAGGTCTGGAAACTTAATTGTAATTTTAAAAATTTGAGAAACTACTTTATTAGGTTGAACTTGACTAAGGGCTCCTTTGCTTGCACTTAATGAAGGTCTGAATCTTTGTTTTTAAAGTCTAAATCTTAATTATTCAGATCTTAATCGTTAAGTGTGATTTTTTTTACTTCACAACCACTTAATGAGTCTGAATATGTATCATTAAGATCTATAACAGAGACTTAATTTCATTAAGATGCTATCGTCCATATTCATTATTAACTGTTGTCACCGCCTACCATTATCAACTACCAACATGCTACTCACCACCACTATACTCAACCACCACCACCATCGTCCTCAATCATAGTCGCCACCATTGTCGGCTACCACCACCCACCATCCCCACCCTCCCACCACTCCCACCACCATCTCAACGACAACCAACATTCATCCACCTCAACTACCATAATAACCACCCTATCACCATCAACAATCATAGTTGGCACTACCCATTATTATAAACTGCCACCACCTACCACCATCTTCCTCATTCACAACCACCACTACCACCACCACCGCCATTATTAACTATCACCACCCACCACCACCATCCTCAATCATAATAGCTACCACTACCAATCACCACGAGCTACTACCCTATACTACCACCATCAACAAAATCTACCACCAACCACCGCTTTTAGTCGGCATTCACAATCACTACCGTTAGCCATCACCACCACCAACTATCATATTTTAAAAAGTTATATATTTTAGTGATGCAATATTATATTAATTAATATTTTATTTGGATTTTATGTTTATTAATTTTCAAATAAACATAAATTTTATACATTCAGATATTAAAAATCAAACAGTCTTAATCATAATCGCTATCACCACCCACCACCACCATCCTCAATCATAATAGCTACCACTACCAATCACAACGAGCTACTGCCCTAAACTACCACCATCAACAAAATCTACCACCAACCACCGTTTTTAGTCGACATTCACAAGCACTACCATTAGCCATCACCACCAGCAACTATCATATTTAAAAAGTTATATATTTTAGTGATGGAATATTAGATGAATTAGTATTTTATTTGGATTTTTATGTTTATTAATTTTCAAATAAACATAAATTTTATACATTCAGATGTTAAAAATCAAACAGTTTTAATCATTTAGTATTCAGATCTTAATACATATCTTAACATTCAGATTTGTATTAAGATTTTGATGTTTTAATCTTAATGCACATCTTAATATTCAGATGTGTATTTAGATTTCAGACATCTTAAACGAATGTTCAACCCTCTATCGCTGAAATAGGAACAAACTTGACCCTTAATTGAAGTAGAGACATCTCCAAATTGAGCCAACTTTCTCAAACCAGTCAAATTATCTGTATACGGTTGAAATCAGGTGTGCCCGATTTCATAAGCTCGAAGAGGTCACCCCGAGGTCAAGTTCAGATGAATCAAGATAGATCGGGCTCGAGGCTAATGAAGAAGCGCGTACCTCGAAAATCAAAGCACACAACATCGGGGGGCCTAGTATAAGCTACCTCGAAATAATACCATTTTAGGCTTGTACTAAAATGGGCGGAAATTCCATAATGGCACAAAGATCAGGGCGTAAATCTCGGAATATATTTGTACGAATTCGTACAAATCCGTTAGACAACTGTACCAATTAGATTTCTTTCCAGAAATATAAATGTACCTTATTTAGGACCCCGCTATTATATAAAGGGGAGGCTACTCATTTGTAAACATCATCAATCATTGGCAAAGAATATATAACCTTACTTTTTGTGCTAATCTCTCAGAAATGTTCTTTAGCTTTATAATATTCTCTCTACTTTACTTTAATGTTCATCTGAGTCCATCTCGAGGTCATCTTGGCTGGAGATCGAGGCCTGCTGATACGTTGGTTTGATCTATCTTGCTCACTTAACTCTTATATTTATCTTATTGTTCTTCAATTAGTATTGGACTAAATCACATATCTTTTAGACCTCAACATAAGTTTAATTGTTACTAAGATTTTTAGGGTAAACAGTTTGGCGCCCACCGTGGGGATAAAGATAATAGTGATTATTTCAGTGCTGATTTCGATAACATACGTTATTTTCGCACTTGTTCTTGTCAAAGACTCTTTGTTTTCAGGTTGAAATATGTCGAACTCGCAAAACACACCCATGCACTACAGGGATGGCCTCAGATTTTATGGGGAAAATGACAACGCAGTTACTTCAGGGGCCGGTGTACCACCGCTTAACCCCGGAGTAGTGCCGATTGCAGAACCACTCGATGTTAGTTCGCGCGTTGCTCTAAATGCGGACTTAGATGCGGACATCGGAGGGAGCATACGCAGGGAGGCCCGACCTGGTGGTCAAGGAACGCATGGTTTAGGAGATGGGGAAGTTAGCCTCTAAGTAATCTTCGAAATGCTACAAGCTCAACAGATTGCTATTTCTCAACTACAAACCCATCAAAAAACTCCGAGCATGGTTGAGCCAGAAACCACTCGTCGAACTGAGCCGGTGCCCAAGAGGTCGAATGATAAGGATCGGGGACTGGCCCTGAAATCATGAGAATGCTCGAAAAACTCACCAAAAGGATTGAATCAGGAGAAAAGAGGATCGAAGATAATGACAAAAAGGTGGAGACGTACAACTCCCGAGTCGACCAGATATCGGGGGCACCTCCAATTTTGAAGGGTTTGGATTCTAAAAAGTTCGTACAAAAGCCTTTTACCTCGAGCGCGGCCCCGAAGCCTATTCCAAAGAAGTTCCGCAACCGAACATACCTAAATACAACGGGACCACCGATCCTAATCAGCACATCACTACATACACATGCGGTATAAAGGGAAACGACTTAGAGGACGATGAGATCGAGTCCATTTTGCTGAAAAAATATGGGGAAAATTTATCTAAGGGAGCAATGATTTGGTATCACAACTTGCCCCCGACTCTATCGATTCCTTCACCATGTTGGCTTCATTTGTAAAGGCACACGCTAGTGCTATAAAAGTTACAACTAGAAAATCAGACGTTTTCAATATTAAACAATGGGACAACGAAATGTTGAGGGAGTTCGTGTCCCGATTTCAGATGGAACGAATGGAGTTACCACCAGTCTCTGATGATTAGGCCGTTCAAATATTTCACACAAGGGTTGAATGGGCGAAGTTTGATAGATCACGGCAGTTGAAGAAGAATCTGGTTGAATACTCTGCTGTTACAGGGGCAGACATGCATAATTGCTACCAATCAAAGATCAGGGTCGAGGACGACCAGTTAGGAGCCCCCTCGGGGTCAGTTCATGCGAACAACTTAGCAGTAAAGACTTCAAGGGATATCGACAGAGAATCGAGGTCAAATAGAGAAAGGTACCAGCCATATGTCTCGGATCGAAGAAGCAGCAGCTCGGGATGCAATCCCCCCGAAATGATCGAAGAAACGATCAGGTGCAAAATTCTCGGGGACTTATGAGTAAGAATGGATTTGACAAGTACACCGGTCCCGTAGAAGCACCTCGATTATCGGAGTATAACTTTAGCGTCGATGCCTCGGCTATCGTTTCGCCCATTGGAAGGATTAAAGATACCAGGTGGCCCAGGCCTATACAAACTGACCCTTCTCAAAGGAATCCTAACTTGATGTGTAAATATCATGGTACACATGGCCATAGGACCGATGACTGTAGACAATTGAGATAAGAGGTATCTTGGTTGTTCAACGAAGGTCACCTTTGAGAGTTCCTCAGTGACAGTGCCAAAAATCACTTCATAGAAAGAGACGCCAATAGAAAGAATGAGCAGGAAGAACCCCAGCATATCATCCAAATGATCGTTGGAGGGGTCGACATCCCATAGGGACTTGTTTTCAAACGCACCAAAGTGTCGATTACAAGAGAGAAACGGACCCGAGATTATATGCCCGAAGGCACCCTTACATTCAACGATGAGTAAACAGAATGCATCTCTCAGCCCCACAAAGACGCTCTGGTAATTTCTATTTTACTAAATAAAATTCAAGTTAAACGTGTTCTTGTAGATCCAGGTAGCTCGGCCAACATAATCAGGTCGAGGGTTGTAGAGCAGCCCGATCAAATCGTACCAGCATCTCGAGTCTTAAAAGACTTCAACATGGCTAGCAAAAATGAAGGGAGAGATCATCCTGCCCGTGAATGTGGCCGGGACCATCCAGGACACAAAATTTCCTGTCATCGAAGGTGACATGAGGTACAATGCATTGCTCGGAAGGCCGTGGATCCACAACGTGAGGGTGGTACCATCGACTCTTCACCATATGATAAAGTTTCCAACAAAAGATGGTGTGAAAATAGTTTATGGGAAGCAACACACAACAAAGGAGATGTTTGCAATTCCTGATTTGACACCAGCGCCGACACCTTCGACCTCAGAGAAATCAAACATCAAAGACAAGCAGATGTCTAAATAGAAATCACAGTCCACAGCCTCGACTGAATCCGAGGAACAGGTACTCGAGGAAGAAGAAGATTTCCTCACCCCTCGAGCCTTCGTCGCTCCCGAGAAATCAGATGCAACAAAGTTCACAGTCGAGGAAATGGAGCAGGTGATATTGATCTAATATCTAACAGAACGTAAGATATACCTGGGAACGGGATTAACCCCCGAACTCAGCAAAAAACTCATTCAATTCCTTATCAATAACATAGATTGTTTTGCGTGGTCCCATTTAGACATGACAGGGATCCCACAGAGGTAACAACACATCGGCTAAGTCTAGACCCCAGGTTTAAACTGGTAAAGCAAAAGAGAAGGCCGCAGTCGGAGGTAAAACATGCATTCATAAAGGACGAGGCAATTAAACTTCTCAAAATAGGGTCCATTAAGGAAGTAAAATATCCCGAGTGGTTAGCCAATGTGGTCGTAGTTCCTAAAAAAGGAAACAAGCTTAGAATGTGCGTAGATTATAAATATTTGAACAAGGCATGCCCTAAAGACTCCTTTCCACTGCCTAAAAAGAAGAATGATTTCGCATGGACTCTGGAATGTCAGCAAGCGTTGGAGGAATTAAATCAATACTTATCGAGCCCACCTATGATTCACACTTTGAAGGCGGATGAGAAACTATACTTATACTTGGCCGTGTCCGAGGTAGCGATAAGTGGCGTGCTAGTTTGGGAGGAGCAAGGTACACAATTTCATGTTTATTATATAAGTCGAACCTTAGGAGACGCTGAAACCAGGTATCCACATTTAGAGAAGTTAACACTTGCATTTAATAAGTGCATCTAGAAAATTGAAACCATATTTCCAATGTTACCCTATATGTGTGTTAACTACTTATCCACTTCGAAATATTTTGCACAAGTCCGAGTTATCGGGCCGATTGGCCAAATGGACTATCGAGCTCGGTGGGTACGATATTGAATATCAACACCGAACGACTATCAAGTCTCAAATTCTACTAGACTTCGTGGCTGATTTTACTCCTACCCTCATACCCGAAGTAGAGAAGGAACTTCCACTAAAGTCAGGTACATCGACCGGTGTATGGACCCTTTTCACAGACGGTGCCTCGAATGTGAAGGGGTCTGGGCTCGACATTAGTTTAAGACCACCTACGGGTAGCACTATTCGACAATCTATCAAAACTTCTAGATTAACTAACAATGAGGCCGAGTACGAGGCCATGATTGCAGGTCTCGAATTAGCCAAAAGCCTGGGAGCAAAGGTCATCGAAGCCAAATGCGACTCTCTGTTGGTAGTGAACCAAGTGAACAAAAGCTTCGAGGTTCGAGATGATAGGATGCAAAGATATTTAGACAAGTTACAGGTGACATTGTGCCGCTTCAAGGAGTGGACATTGGATCATATACCTCGGGAACAAAACAGTGAGGCTGATGCACTTGCGAATTTGGGTTCCTGAGTCGAAGAAGATGATGTTGTCCCGGGGATTGTTGTTCAGTTGTCGAGGTCTGTGGTCGAGGAAGGTCACGCTGAGATAAACTCTACAAGCTTGACTTGGGATTGGAGGAGCAACTATGTCGAGTCTTTGAAGCATGGAAATCTCCCTTCGGACCCTAAAGAATCAAGAGCCCTACAAGCTTAAGCAGCCCGATTCGCACTGGATGAAAACGGAATGTTGTACAGGAGGACCTTCGATGGACCATTAACCATATGCTTAGGATCGGGGGACACCGATTGTGTTTTGCGAGAAATCCACGAAGGCACTTGTGGGAACCACTCAGGTGCTGACTCTTTGATTCACAAAATTATTAGGGCTGGATATTACTGGGACAACATGGAGAAAGATACTAAAGAGTTTGTTCAAAAATGTGACAAATGCCAAAGGTTTGGACCAATGATCCATCAGCCCGGTGAACAACTCCATTCAGTCCTATCCCCGTGGCCATTCATGAAATGGGGGATGGAAATCATAGGCCCCCCTTCCAACAACACCAGGTAACGCTAAATTCATTTTGTTTTATGACTGACTACTTTTCCAAATGGGTGGAAGCGCATCCCTTCAAGAAAGTAAGAGAAAAAGAAGTCATAGACTTCATATGGGATCACATCGTGTGTCGGTTCGGGATACCCGCTGAAATTGTGTGAGATAACGGGAAGCAATTCATCGGCAACAAGGTAACAAAGTTCCTCGAAGATCACAAAATATAGATATCTTATCAACGCCATATCACCCGAGCGCAAATGGCCAGGCCGAGTCCACTAACAAGAATATTATTCAAACTTGAAGAAAAGGTTGAGTGGTGCCAAAGGGAAATGGAGAGAGGTTTTACCCGAGGTCCTTTGGGCATATCGAACGACATCAAATTCCAGAACGAGAGAGACCCCATTTTCTTTAGTGTATGGTTCCGAAGCGTTAATTCCAGTGGAGGTCAGGGAACCTAGTGTCAGGTTTCAGCATGCAACTGAGGAATCAAACCCCGAGGCTATGAACACTAGCCTTGAACTACTAGATGAAAAATGAGAAGCTGCACTTATTCGAATGGCCTCACAAAAACAAAGGATCGAGAGGTATTATAACAGGAGGGCCAACCTTCGTCACTTCGAAGTCGGGGACTTAGTTCTAAGAAAATTCACCCTCAATACTCGAGACCCAAACGAAGGGAATCTAGGCCCAAAATGGGAAAGACCATATCAAGTAATTAGAGTCGTTGGAAAAGGGTCTTACAAACTTAGCACGATGGGAGGCGAACAATTGCCACAAAACTGGAATGTATCACTACTCAAACGATATTATTGCTAAAGGTATGATCTTCCCCTTGAGACTAACTCATTGCAGGTGCTGGATCGAAGACGTCGAGACATCCTTCAAAAAACCTGGGTTCCGATCATCGAACCCTCGAAAAACCCAATGGGTATAAAAACATATGTTAAGGCATGAGAAATTTTTACTAAGTCTTTAGCCAAAAAGGGAAAAAGTATAGCCGCTTTTAAAGAGTCTAAGGGTCGATATAAAAGAGCTTAAGGGCCAACATCAAAGAGCTTAAGGGCCGACACACTAAGGGATCAAAATTTCATCCTATCCAAACCCAAGGGTTCGATCACCCCGAGCCCAAACAAACATTTTCGAATATGGTTCAAAATTCTGTCATTATTCGACACTAAGGGTACATATCCCGAAGGTTCAAATCTTATTCGAACCCAACCTCGTCAACTTCAAAGGAACCATCTGAGATAGAATCTCAAATGCATCATTCAAAGGATGAAATTGGTGCAAGAATTTTTAAAGGAAAAATACTAAGGAACCACTAAAGGAGGAATCTCGAATATGCAACTCGAAGAATGAAAAGCAAGAGAAATTGAGAAAACATTTAAGGAAAATTCTTCTTTACATATATACATTCAAAAGACGGCACGTACAACGAGTTCAACAAAAAGAAATACAGAAAGGAAGTTCCTAACTACACCGAGGGAGCATCCCCGGCCTCGGGGGTATCCTTTTCTCCTGGAACTACTTCTCCCTCGGGGGGAAACCTTTCCATCGGGAGTGGTCTCTTCTTCGGCCCCCTCTTCATCTTCGGACACGCCTTGGTCGCCTTTGACATCATCATCATCATCAGAGGAAATGAGGAATTGGGCATCGACTTCATCCACCTTGGCTTAGGCTATCTCCTCAGAATGATCGAAGCCCCTAGCATGTACCTCCTCGAGAGTCTCCCTCCGAGATCGGCACCTGGCTTAGTCGTTACTTCACTTTTCCCGAGCAACAACTTCTCTTAGCTTCATTTGAGAAGCTTCGGTGTCCTTCAAGTATACGGCAACAGTTTTATCAACCGTAACCTGAATCTTCTTGGCCTCGGCCCTGGCTTCAACAACTTCGGCTTCAGCCTTGGCAAGATTGACTTCGAGCTCAGCAACTTTTTCGGCCTGGGCCGAACTGCTCTCTTTGGCATTCTAAAGTTGAACCTCGGCAGCAACTAATTTTGTTAGTGCAGCCTCGTTCGCCGTATCCAGGAGGACCATTTTTTCTTTACATTGGTTGCACTTGGCTTTGACCCGTCCAACCTCACCTCGAAGCTGCTCCAGCGTCTCCACCTTCTGCTGTAGCTGATATATCGAAGTATTAGCCTCCGAAGTTGGGAGAAGTCCATACTTTTTCAAAATGTTAGTTACCTACTTCTCCAGCTCGTCCTCATATTCTCGAGCCTTGGTCAACTCTGACCGAAGGTCTTTAAGTTCCTCCTCCTTTTGATCACAAAGGTGACTCAAGGTTTTTTCTTCACCTAAGGATTTGTTCAGCTTGACCTTGAACTTGATAAAAGCCTATAAAGAAATGAACAATCAAGCAAGGAATAAAAATACGACGTTAAGGGAATTGCAATATTAAAGCTTGAGGCTTACCTTAGAGAAGAGACGTTGAGCCTCTTCGAAGGTTGAGGACGCGTCGATGAAATTGGCATCATCGACCCCAGTGAAACAACCCTAGAACGGATCATCTTCACTAGGGGCTCCGCTTAACTCGGGCATTTCTAGAGCCTAAGCATCCCTTATGGTTTCTTCGGAGTAGGCTGGTAAAGACGAAGAATGACCCATTGTCAAGGCCCCAGGCATATTTCCTGAGGCACTCTGTTCGGTCGTGGGCATTTCAAAACTTGATTTCTTTGTGGTACTGATCGGAGGCTGTAGAGCAATTGTAACCTCGGTCGATTCAGGAGATTTGTCCTTTTCATCCTTTGAGGTCTCCTCACCTCGGGGTGTGATCTCTGGCTCAGAGGGCTTAGCAGCTTCAGCTAATTTTCTGGTTCGATTCATCAGAGTCGAATCTTCGACCTCGTCAGCCTCGTCGTCCAAGAACTGGTGGACTGAATCTATGTCCACATGAATAACGCTCTACTTGCGCCTTCGAGTAGGTCCCGCTTTATCTTGAAGGTCTTCGGGCTTCGAAGCCCTTTTCCTTTTGTTGTCCTTTTTCGGCTTTGGTACCGGGGACTCCGTCTTCTCCCCAAGAGGGGCCGGTCACATCTCGAAAAAATCACCAATGTCCGCACAAATAAAAACCAAGTGTGAGGAAGGGATACTCTTCAATGAAGAAGGGAGTATCGAGGATTTTACCATGGTGTTTTGCTTCCCACTTTCCCTTCGACAAGTCACGCCACCTGTTTTTATCATACGAGGAGGTAGCAGCCAACTTCCGGAACCGGTCCTCGAGATCGGGGACTGCATGGGGCATCCAAGGGACCACTGCAAATTAAGGAAAGAACGTTATGCAAAGAATAAGTGCAGAAAGGTGCTAAGGAAACGAGCTCCACTTACGGTCGAAGTTCCACTTCTCGGGGAACGACATTTGTTGCTCAGGGATGACATCAGTGGTCTTCACTCGGATGAATCGGCTCATCCAGCCTCGATCCCTATCCTCATCATTGCTGGCGAAGAAGGATTTGGTCGACCGGCATTGGAGTTCGATTAGTTCTTGGAAGCGTTGAGGAATGAGATGGCTAAGGGTGAACTCGATCCTCTCGGCCTTGCTGATAAAGAATAGGAGAATTATCACTATCCGCCAAAAATACGGGTGGATTTGACCTAGAGTAACCTGTTATCTTCTTCAAATTTCGATCACGATTGGATCGAAGGGACCTAACGTGAAGTGATAAATTTATATACTTAAGAACCCTTCCACGTGGGTAGTAATGTACTACTGACGAGTAGGGATCTGTATCACGACCTCGTCCCCCCAGCCACATTCCTTTCTCACAACATTGAGGTATTTCTTTGTTATCGAGCATATATATCTTGAAGCGAGCTCGCACCGGCCAGGGATATCCGGAGGATTCTCGACGGTGAAGTCTTTCTTCAAGGTACAGCCGCCAGGAACGATTTCATGAAGGACTGGTGCCTTACCACCGGCCGGACGAGAAGAAGAAGAGGAGGTTCCCTCTTTTCGAGGAACAACTTTAGAGGTTTTAACAATTGATTTTGGTAGAAATAGGCGGAATGAGGTAAGATTCGACAACTTCTAGCGTTGAAAGGGCAGAAAAATTAGGGGCAAAGGAGAAAGAGATAGTAAGAAGAAAAGCTCAGACGAGGTAAAAACCCCTAATGAGGCAAATGGCTGAGTATTTATAGGGAGTCACTGACCGTTCGATGGCCGATCAACACTGACGCACATTTAATATTTTGGGTAAGCAGACCGACGGGACGTTTCAGTCACTTCAACGCTCACGTCATGAGGATGAGGTCACTATCAGGGACTTCGGAAATTCAAAATTCCAACCGTTTCTTATCATTTTTATTCTAAGAAACACGGGGACTATCTGTATACGGTCGAAATCAGGTGTGCCCGATTCCATAAGCTCGAAGAGGTCACCCCAAGGTCAAGTTCAGATAAATCAAGATACATCGGGCTCGAGGCTAATGAAGAAGCGCATACCTCGAAAACCAAAGCACAAAACATCATGGGTTCTAGTATAAGCTACCTCGAAATAATACCGTTTTAGGCTTGTACCAGAATGAGCGGGAATCACACAATGACACAAAGATCAAAGCGTAAATCCCGAAATAGATTTGTGCGAATTCGTACAAATCCGTTAGACAACTGTACCAATTATATTTCTTTCCAGAAATAGAAATGTACCTCATTTAGGACCCCCTCCCATTATATAAAGGGGAGACTGCTCATTTGTAAATATCATCAATCATTGGCAAAGAATATACAACCTTACTTTTTGTGCTCATTTCCCAGAATTGTTCTTTAGCTTTATAATATTCTCCCTACTTTAATTTACTGTTCATCTGAGTCCATCTCGATGTCATCTTGGCTCGAGGTCGAGGCCTGTTGATACGTTGGTTTGATCTATCTTGCTAAATTAACTCATATATTTATCTTATTTTTTTTTCAATTATTATTAGACTAAATCACATATCTTTTAGACCTCAACATAAGTTTAATTGTTACTCAGATTTTTAGGGTAAACATTATTCTACCAGAAACTAGAATTTCCTTTATTGACTCTCCACAACATTAAATGGTCAACTTTATTCTTGATAATCATAATTCTTCTCCAGCAATGAGATTGGTTGTAGTTTAACTTCCACGTACTGAGATGAACCTTTATTGCATGCTTCGCATTCAAGTAGTCGACCATAAAGAAGTCTCGGTTCTGTATTGCCACTATAATTTTGCACTGAAGCTATCTAAAATATCTTGCAAATATCTAACCCTAATTCCACCTTCTTCAGTAGGGAAGTATAGTTTATGCCATGTTGCCTACTGGTATTTCTTTTTGCCTTCATTGATACCACATAGAAAATTTGCAAAGATCTTCTATATTTGTTTGATGATGGTTTTAGGAGGTTGACAAATGAAAAGTGTCACGACCCATTTTCTGAACAAGCCGGGACCGACACCCGATCACTAAACATGACCGAGCGAACCATCTACGCTTATCAAATCTATTATCACTTCAAACTTTATATGCCACAAGGCACTAATGTAACCAAATACTTGTAATTAATTTAAATATCTAAAATAAACCAACTTCAAAACTTTATTCGTAGTGACCAATAAAATACTGCTAAGTTATTATTAAAAACATCTGAATCTTAGTCCACCGACTGTGTCTATGAAGCCTCTACTGATAACCTGACGCACTGCTCAGGACATGAGATTGCCTGGCTAGTTCTCCAAGTAAACAAAGAAATAACTAAATAAATATGACTCTAAGGAATACTCCACGAACAAAAGCGGAGCTCACCAATAACGCTGGAAGAGAGGGAAGTCCTAACTCGTAGCCTGCTCGCCTGCAAAATCGGTTCCTACATTGTTCCGCAGACCAACGTAGGTTTCCAAAAGTGAATGTCAGTACACCCATTGTACTCAGTGAGTCTCAACGATAGGGGATGAAACTTTAATAAAATATACATTACGAGCAAAGATTCTAAAGGTATGGAAACATAAAGCTTCTAAGAACAATTCTAAAATAATTGCAATATACCAGTTTATGAATATTCGAAAAGAAATTCCTTTCTTATAAAAATACTTCACTTTATTTTTCGAGAGTTTCAACTATCCTGACCTATTTCTATCTTAGTCACCGTGTGATCGGCATGGGTTCGATCCCAACCTGATCGAATAGAACCAATCCACGAGGTGCCACTCGCTTCATGGTTCTCAACGCTTATGTATCATACCTTGGCCTGACTAAGTAAATTCTCAGCAACGAGACTCTCGGCTCGTGTGCTCCCTACTTTGGCACAAGTAGTTTCAGGAAGTCAACGCCTTGGTCAGGACCCTCGGCCTGGACGATGATCCCTTTTCATAATAGAGGATATTCCAAAAAATCTTTTCTTCCTAAAACTTCTTCTTGTGACTTTTCAAGTTTAAATCTTGTTTGAAAGTGATTTATCAATATTCATAATAATATTCTTGAGTGTATATATAGCATAAGCATGACATAAAATTACACAGTATTTTTAAAAGTAACTCTTGAAACTTTAACATGTAAGATCATGTAATAAAGCATAAAAATATGAAAATAGACTCTTATACTCCTCGAGTAAAATACATATGCTTGAACTAGAATATACTTAGTCAACATTAACTCATTTGTTCCAATGCAGAACATGATGACTCGTTAAAGCATTTATCAAACACTTTGTGGGCATGTTTTTTTGTGAGTAGAACCACTTTAGTAAAGGGTTATATGCACTCACCTCAAGTGTAGAAAACAAACGGGGTTGTCCCCCTCCATGAGTAACTCGATCTACACCTCTGCCTACCCCATGCCCGGTCTGCTTATGAGAACCACGAGCCTGAGGTGGTGCAATTGCAGTAGCTGAGGAACTAGAAGGAAGAGTTGATCCCCCACTAAAATTACGTCGCAACTTTGGGCAGTTGGCCTTTATATGACCAATATCCCCAGAATGATAGCAACCATGAAACCCGAGATTGCGCTGGCCTGAATGTTACCGCTTACATGTTCCACAAAGACCTTGTTGTTGTGAATGTTGCATAGCATGACTCTGGCTATGTGAGGATGATGTCCTAAAATTTGATTCTGGCGAGACTGGTTTCCATAACTCTGAGTATGTCTGAAGGAAGACCCACCACCTGACTGATGACTGGACTGAGCTAGTGCTAATGACTCCTTATTGGAGGAACCCCTTCCACCTCCGCTGTATGTACCACTAAACCTGCCCACTGTCCGGGCTTTCTTGTTTTGCTCTTTTTCTTCTCTCTTTTGTTGTCTGTATTTTTCTAAGTGCTTGGCGAATCCCACAATAGAGAAGAAGGCTGTCGTTCCTACCGCTGTAGCTGACGTCGTATCCTTAATGTGGTAAGCCAAATGGCCAACAAACCTGCAAATTTTTGCTTTTTCTGTCTTAACCACGTAAGGATCTTGCTTAGCTAACCTTATGAATTCCATGTAGTACTCTTGCACCCTTTTATTCCCTTGCTTGAGCTGTTCGAACTTCGTAGCCTTAGCTTTCCTATCCTTTCCCGGGATAAAGTTAGCCATGAAGGCCTCCTCAAATTCTTCCCAAGTAGGCGGAGTATCATCTTCATCTCTTTTCTTTTCCCACATCTCAAACCAAGCGCCAACCATATCTCTAAGATGGTAAGCAACCAGCTTCACAACTTCATCGTCAAATGCCTTCATCGCTCGGAGGGCTTTTTGACACCCTACAACCACAACATTGGATCTTCATCAGCTATTGAACCATGGAACAATGGAGGACTCAACTTCAAAAATTCATTCACTCTTGAGGACTCAGAATTGTTCTTTCTATTTGATTGAGGTGGAATCTCATCTCTTCTCTCATTCTGGTTGGCCATGAAGGCTTTAAATATATCCATAGAACTGTTGACAACATTAAACATCTGACCCACCTCTGGAGATATAGCGGTCTGAGCCGGAGCTACTGTTGGGAGCGGCACTAGATCCCGAGGTACTGGATCATCATGCCCCACCCCTTCTTCGTGTTCAACCCGGGGTACTTGAACCCCCTTTGTGAATTTACCCTTCCTTTTCTTAGTTGAAGCCTTTTTAGTTCTACCTTGAGCCACAATAGTAGCAATAGTTTCTTGAGCAGCATCCTGAGTGTTGGTGTCAGAGTTGGGAGTACGAGCCATTTATGCGAGTTTTGTAGAAACAAATACATTAGATAATTTCTTAGAGGTAGGCTCTATTGCAGGATCTAAAGTATGGAAAATGAGAATTTTCCTAAATGCTTGTAGCCTCCTGTTTATAAGTATGGCGCGCTTCATGCCCATAAACAAGACTCTACTAACACGTTCATAGACCCCTAGGACTCCATAAACCTGACGCTCTGATACCAAGTTTGTCATGACCAATTTTCTGAACAAGCCGGGACCGACACCCGATCACTAAACATGACCGAGTGAACCATCTGCGCTTATCAAATCTATTATCACGTCAAACTTTATATGCCACAAGGCACTATTGTAACCAAATACTTTTAATTAATTTAAATATCTAAAATAAACCAACTCCAAAACTTTATTTGTAGTGGCCAATGAAATGCTACTAAGGCATTATCAAAAACATCTGAATCTTAATCCACCGAATGTGTCTATGAAGCCTCTACTGATAACCTGATGCACTGCTCAGGACATGAGATTTCCTGGCTAGTTCTCCAAGTAAATAAAAAAATAACTAAATAAATATGACTGTAAGGAATACTCCACGAACAAAAGCGGAGCTCACCAATAACACGGGAAGAGAGGGAAGTCTTAATCCGTAGCCTGCTCGCCTGCAAAACCGGTTCCTACATTGTACCGCAGACCAACGTAGATTCCCAAAAGAGAACATCAATACCATCCATTGTACTCAGTGAGTCTCAACGATAGGGAAAAAACTTTAATAAAATATAGATTACGAGCAAAGATTCTAAAGGTATGAAAACATAAAGCTTCTAAGAACAATTCTAAAATAATTACAATATACCAGTTTATGAATATTCTAAAAGAAATTCCCTTCTTTTCTTTCTTATAAAAATACTTCACTTTATACTTCGGGAGTTCCAACTATCCTGACCTATTTCTGTCTTAGTCACCATGTGATCGGCACGGGTTCGATCCCAACCTGATAGAAAAGGCCCAATCCACGAGGTGCCACTCGCTTCATGGTTCTCAGCACTTATGTATCATACCTTAGCCTGACTAAGTAAATTCTCAGCAACGAGACCCTCAGCTCATGTGCTCCCTACTTTGGCACATGTAGTTTCTGGAAGTCAACACCTTGGTGTTGATACCTAATTTTTCCTCAAATTATTTTTTAAATTTGCATATATACCTTCAAAATCAGGTTTCCATAACAGTTGGTATTTTTCCATAATTTTCTCATATTTTTACAAATTTATTTCAAATTTATCCAATATTTATATCTCTAATAATTAATTATAAATTGCATTACAAATGATTTCAAAGACATCTCTTGACTTAATACATTATTTTTGGCCTTGGTAAGATCAAATTATTTCACAATTAGCCAGATTGGCACTCTTTGGCTATAATTGCAATAACTTTGCAATTATAGCCTAATCATATGTTTTATGCTATTTTGGCCCAATAATTAGTCATTTTATATTTTAAATACTAATTAATCATGTTAATTTAATTTTATTAAGCATCAATTTTATTTTTATAATTATCAGCTATTTTTATAAATTATTTACCTATTTTTTATGGGGTGTTTAACAAATAGCCATTTTTTCATTTCAATTCTAACCTATTAAAACCAGCCCAAACCCAAATTAAAATGACCCAAGCCCAAACCTCCACCTAACCCGGCTCAGATTACCCCTTTCCTTAATTAATCCTAAACGACCTATCCCAAACCCTCATTCCCCCTCTCATTCTATCGTTACACTCCGCCGTCCTCTCCTCTCATCTCTCTCAACTCTCTCATCTCTTCGACTCCCTCTACTAAACCTAGCCCCTTCTCCAGCCGTTGCTTTGACGGTAACCATGGTGGTCTAACCACCACCCCTGCCTATGGCTCTCCTCCTACACCGGATTGATGCAATCCTGAGGTTTTCAAGGGAACCAGAGGTGGTTCACTTACCTCCCATGATCTCACATGTCGTTCTCTGGCATCCATGGCCGTCCGAGTAAGATTTCCTCATTTTTGCGGCTAGAACCAGTGGTTCTTTAGCCGGTTCTCCTTCTCTTTGGGTTGTCTCTATGAAACCCTAACTATCAGTCTCTGATTTTCATAGATCTATAACAGATCTTGGCTTATTCCGAGCTATTTTTGGTGTTTTCAAAAGGTTTTCCGATTTTTCATGAAGTGACTCTTCACCTTCTAACTTGGGTTTTCAAACCTCTTTTTAAAAATGATTTCCCTTCATATTTTAAGTATTATCTTATGATTTTTATTATGTTTAAGCTTTATTCGAGCCTTTTCCCTTTGTGTCTGAGTTATTTCGTTAAAAACCCTAAAGTCTTAGCTTTCACCTATGGCTCTGAGTTTGTTTACAACGATGTGTTCATTTGTTCTATTGTGTTCACTCTGTTCTCTTGATTATTCTGTAATTTCGTGATGTTTTACCCCATATTGCTTGTTAGGGTTTCTGGTTGCTATTACCATGCTTAATCTGTGATTCATCTCTATTCATTGTTTATCGATACCAGTAAATCTTCGCCTTTCCTGTTTGTATTATGCTTATTCAGTGATTCATGTCATTGCCCTATGTAAACCCCTAATTCCGTGTGATTTTACCCTGTTTTAATCACTAGGGTTTCTGACTCTCTCCTATTATGTGTTTACTTTGTATAACCTATGCTGATTCTTAAATCAGTACTACTCCTATTTCGAATCCCTAATTTCCTGTGATTGATTTCCTTTAATTGATTTCTAGTGATAATCTTTACGACTATTAGTTATTTCTTGCTTTATTACTATTAATTGATTCTTACAGTAGTGCTTTAATGAACCTGCCCCCAATCCCCTACTCTGTGCTTACTATGTATGAATCTTTCCCTATTTGCTTCCTTTCCTTACATGTAACCTTTTCCTTCCATTGGAGAGTTAACTCCCTTAATTAAGGAAGTAACCATACTATTCTTAAACTGATTGATTCTGATTCCCTTAATTGCTGCCTAACTTTGATCTGCACCTTATTTACTATTGTTTTCAAAGCTATATATAACCATGCCTCTTATTTTCCAAACACAGGATTTGATCTGTTCAAATCTCTCTTTCTCATAATTAAAAAACTCTCTGCTATCTCTTCTGTGCTAGTTACTGCTATTCTATGTTAGCCGGCTGCAAGCCAAGGCTAACTATTGTGCATCTTCTACTTCCTGTTTGTGTTACTGCTTTCTTCACTTCACTGGTATGTTCTAATTTAGATTTCAGTCCTCAAACCAACATGTTCCTATCACTGTTGTAATTCAGTGTGTTTCTAATTTGCGTTTACTTAGTATTCAACATGTATATAGGATCCTAAACTTCCCTCTGCATGTTAAGTTACGCTTTACTTGACCAACATGTTTCTATATACTTAGAACCTGCTTCTTACGTGAATCTCCATGCCTGTGACTGGTACATTAGTTTAATCATGGCCTTAGTTGTTTTGGTGTTAATCTAACCTAGTACTTTACTGTACCCCTAATCCTCTGAACCCTTAGGAGCTCATGATTGCATGCCTATATGTGTGTCTGCCTGCTACATGTTTGCCCTCACATGATCTGTATTTGTCCCTCAAATCCCATTATCCCTATTTGTGATTGTTGGACTATCCCTGGTCCTTTGTATGATGTTGAACTTCTATTCCAACATTACCCTTGTTAAAATCTGTCACCTATGCTATTCCTGAAACTGCGCATAATGCTATGATTCTATGTGCATTTAAAAATCCTATTTAAGTTATTATGCATCATGCTACATTTGATATCATGCTATAAAATCGTATCTATTTAACTGCATTTAGTCTAAACACAGAACAGTCCCCTGTTCTCAGCAACTGGTAATTAGTCTTTGTACATCTTCACACCTAGAATCACATGTTATTAGCTAAAATAACTTAGAGTCATTAACAAATCTGAATAACTGTTGCATTTTATACAACACTTAGGCAAGCCTTAGGTAATTAACTTAAAAAAGATAAAATCAGAACTGTCTTTGTGATCATGTTTAACTGTCAGCGTGCTTAAAACTAGTAGGCAAGCCTGATTAAGACTTCCTCTCTGAGTTATGCAATAATCTGTCTTTGTGTTATCACCTAGATACCATGCTTTCAGATTCTGAATTAATATGGACTTTAATTGTGTATGAGACATGCTGCTTATGTGTACTCTGTGTGGAGCAATGTTTGAGCCTTTATATGTTTTCTATGCTATCCTTTATCTGAAGTCCTACTTGTTTTGTTATTTGTCGCCTTAGAATTTTACCTTTAAAACCTGAGGGTCTGCCTAGCACCTCCTTTAGGATAGGAGTCCTAATTTCCTCCGGGACTGATAGGAAGGGACGGGTAACATCATGCAATTGAGGTCGAGACCAACACTCGTTTTAATAACCTTAGGGGGTGGAAAGGGTAGAATATGGATATGATGACCGGTGCACTAATACCACGTAGAGCCCCTCTTCGAGGAGTGATTACCGGGTATTGCATTGATGTGATCCATATTATTATAAACCTAGGATACCTTTATATGCTAGCTCGTAAATCCTTTTCAAAAGCCAATCTTCTTTACTGTTTCTTTAAAACATCTGCATGCTCAAGACTTAAATCTCCTCTTATTTGAGCCTTTATTTGTGATTTGCTAGGTGTACAAATTCACGAAACTATTTGGCCGGGAGCCACACTTGTGGATTCTGAGGGGTGCCTAACACCTTCCCCTTAGGATAATTTCAAGCTCTTACCCAAATCTCTGGTTAGCAACGTAGTTGTAATTGAAACCCTTAGGTGCCCTAACGCACCATTAAAATTGTTAGGTGGTGACTCTTCAAAATATGCAAATCCCTTTCCCAAAAGGAAAGAGTTGTCCCAACCAATGTCATAAACCCGATTCCGCGAGGAAAAAAAAAAAGGGGCGCGACACTTGGTCAGGACCCTCGGCCTGGACGATGACCCCTTCTCAGAATAGAGGATACTCCCAAAAATCTTTTCTTCCTAAATTTTCTTCTTGTGACTTTTCAAGTCTAAATCTTGTTTGAAAGTGATTTATCAATAGTCATAATAATATTCTTAAGTGTATATATAACATAAGCATGAAATAAAATTACCAGAGTATTTTTAGAAGTTTTATCTAACTCTTGAAACTTTAACTTGTAATATCATTTGATAAAGCCAAAAAATAAGAAAAATAGACTCTTATACTTCTCGAGTAAAATACATATTCTTGAACTAGAATATACTTAGTCAACATTAACTAAGCCGTTCCAATTAAGAACATGATGACTCGTTAAAACATTTTATCAATCACTTTGTGGGCATTATTTTTGTTAGTAGAACCACTTTAGTAAATAGTTATATCCACTCACCTCAAAACTCTTTGAGCCAATAAATATGCCCTAATCCAATTTATATCCGTCAAACAATTGATTCTACCACAACCAGTGCATTTGATTTAATTTAAAAGTTTCACACCTAAATATGGAACTTACTGTTGATAAAGAGGAAGAGGGGAATTAACTTTTCAATTCTTACAATTTTATATACATGAGTTCAAGAATAAGTGAGTTGGGAGGAACCCTATAGTTTTTCGTAAAATTTCTGGCTGCCTCTGTTCGTAATTCCGTGCGTCTGTGTTTCTATTTTCTCTAAGGCATTAAGCTTTTTTTTGTTCCCTTCCAATCTTTTAGTCACATGACTTTCTTTTGCTTAATTGCTTTCTCTTTTTTAAAAAAAAAAAAAAAATATTTTTCTTTTTTTGTTTTGTTTTGCCTTAACTAATAATTAATGATACCCACTTTTAAATATTACTGGTATTAAAATTATTAATATTCCCCTAATTATATCTCCAATTCTTTATAAATAGATAAATAACTCAAAAATTAATTGCAAGGGTTTAAATCCGTGATAGAAGTATAATTTAAGAAAAAAATTATATTTTATATTTAGCGAGTGTTGAAACTTCTATAGATTTGAGGAGTGTTACAGAAAGGAGGTGAACAAGCATGGGTGTAAGTACAAGCTTAATCAAGATGACCTCCCCCTTTAGATAGCACGTTGCAATGCCATGTACTCAATCTCCTCAAAATCTTGGAGGCCATATGTGCAAAATATTGAACTTCTTTCCTTCTTGAAAAGATAGGACATCGTAAAAAATTAATAGGAAACTCCTTCTGTCGAACTTGAAGCAAGTTTGATACAATTTCAATCCTTCTACTTGAAATTCCTTCACCCATCAAAAAATAACTTTGCTCTCTGTTGATTAATTGTCCTGAATTATCTTCATATTTCTTCAGACATTTCATCACAAGCTTCAGTGTGTCAGTTTTACCTGCACAAAAAATAATAAAATCATCAGCATAAGACAGATGATTTATCTTAAGTCCATTAAGTTGCATATAGAAACCAGTGAACCTAGGATCTTCATATAGCTTAATCAACGTTTTAGAAAGAGATTCAACAGCAATGATGAATAGAGAAGAAGATAAAGTATCCCCTGTTTAACGTGTCTATGAGATTTGAAGAAGCCATTTCTATTCGTATTAATCACTACAGTATTCCACATATTGGAGATAAGATTTCATATTATATAAATCTACTCTTCATTGAACCCCATTTTTCTCATAACTGAGCATGTAAAATGCCAACACATTCTGTCATACGCTTTGTTCTTATCAATTTAGAAGATTACATTACCCCCTTATTTGGTTTTCTGATCTCATGAATTATCTCCTGTGCAACCAAAACATTCTCACCAATTACCCTACCCTCCATAAAACCACTTTGATTCAGAGAATTAATCTTCGGGATAATAGCAGATGTAACGACCCGGTCAACCGTTTTGATCATTTGCATTTTCGTTAGGTGGTTCGCGGCTGCGAGTAGCTTCACATGATGTATTATGATTTGCGTATATGGTCAGCTTTGGTTTTCGAGTAGTTCGGGATAGATTTGGAAGAATGATTCTCATTTTAGAAGCTTTAAGTTGGATGAGTTGATCAAGTTGGACTTTTGCATATTTGATCTCGGATAAGAGTTTTGATGGTTCTGTCAGGTACAGATGGTGATTTCGGACTTGGGCACATGTCCGGACGTGGATTTGAAGTGGCTTCTAGGTTGTTTTGGCTTGAATTGACGAAAATTGGATAATTGAAGGTTTGGAAGATTGATAGGTTTGACCAAGAGTTGAATTTATATATATCGAGTTCAGATTTCTATTTCGGGAGCTGATATATGTCCGCTGTGTCATTTTGGATTTGCATGTAAAATTTGAGGTCGTTCCAACTTGATTTGATATGGTTCGGCGTGAGTTTTGGAAGTTGAAAGTTCATTAGTTCATTAGGCTTGAATTGAGGTGTGATTCATAGTTTTGATATTATTTGGTGTGATTTGAGGCCTCGACTAGGTCCGTGTTATATTTTAGGATTGGTTGGTATGATTGGATGGGGTCCTGGGGGCCTCGGGTATGTCTCGGATGAGTTTCAGACCATTTCGCTCTTATTCGAAGTTGCCGGTTTTTCTGTTGTTCTGCAGTTCACCGCGATGGCCGATGAGGCATCACGATCGCGAAGTGTTATGTGGGTGGCTGAGGTTTTGGTCATCCCGTTCAAGAAGCGATGGTAGCGTTTGTGGAGCATGGAGGGGAGATACTCTTTGCGTTCGCGTCCCGCTTGTCGCGTTCGCATAGAGGAAGATCTGGATGGTGTGCCACTGGTTGGCCTTCGGGTTCGCGTATTGGTGGTTGCGTTCGTGGAGTCCAGACTGCATTCACGAAGAAGGCTTTTGGCCAGCTGATATTTTTTCTTCCCGATCGCGAAGAGGACCCCTGGCGGACTTATATAATATTCATTTCGAGGGTTTAGAGTTATTTTATTACATTTTGAGTTACTGAGCTCGGATTTGGGCGATTTTGGAGCGGATTTTAATGATTTGAACTGGGGTAAATATTCTTAACTCGGATTTGGTTATATTTTATGATTCCATCCTTATTTTTATTATTTATTTGATGAATCTAAGTGAGAGAAATTAGGAATTTTAGTGGGCGTTTGGACCTAAAAATGGTGAAATTTCAAAAAAGGTGAATATTTTTCATGTGAAAATGATATTTAAATTTTTTGTGAGTGATTAGAGTGAAAATTTTGAAAAAATAATTTTTTGAGTTTTTCAAAATTTTGAAATATTTCAAAATTCATCTTCAAGTGAAAATTAGAAATTTTTTGACCAAAAACTGATTTCGAAAAAAGTGAAAATTTTTCGAAAAAAATTGGAAAAATTCTCATGTCCAAACGGGCTCTTAGTAAAAACTTCTCTAAATGAAATTTGATGATTTGAAGGTCGATTTGAGGTCAGAATTGGATGAAATTCGTATGGTTGGACTCTTATTTGAGTGGCTATTCAAAATTTATGAGTTTTGTCGGATTCCGTGGTGCGAGCCCGGGGTTGACCTTTTGGGTTGACTTTGAAAAATTGAACCAAGATCGTTGCTTTGTTATTTGGGCTTGTTTCCCACGGTTTTTATTGATATTATTAACTTGTTTGATTAGATTCGAACCGTCCGGAGGTTGATTTACGCGGGAAGGGCTTATTAGTGTATTGCGTTAACTTATTTGAGGTAAGTATCTTACCTAACTTTGTGTGGGGGAACTTCCCCGTAGGATTCGATCTAATTGCATTTTTTTTACTACGTGTACATAAGTGACGAGTGTGTTCACGGGCGTATTTGTTGGTTATGACCAGATTTGACCCGAGGTTGCTTTTATAGCTTTGGCTTGATTGAGAAATATTTGTGTTACGTAATTTCACTTTGGTTCTTTACTTGAGTTTATATTCCATGACAAAGATCATATTTTAGGATTTTAATTCCTTATTTGGACAAGTTGGGTGTTTGTGAGATTCTAGCTCATTTGAGTTAACTTTCATGCTTATATGTGGAACCCCTATCGAAATTCCTTTACGTTGGAAGATTGTGAGTTTATGTCCTATTGACAATTGTTGGCATGTTGTGTTGTTATGATTTTGGCACATGTGGACTTGTTTGGTGGATTATTTGGGTGTTTGCACAAGGTTTCCGCTGTGCTATTTTTATTGTTGATATTGCACATGAGACGAGATAAGGCGGGCTATATATATAGGTTTTGCGCATGTGGAGAGACAAGGTGTGATGATTATTAAAATGCATGTGGCGAGATAAATCGGGCATTTACTTTATTATTGCACACACGGTGAGATAAGGGTGGTTGTGTAGGATGATATATGATGGCCTGGGGGCGTGTTGTTGATGAAAAAGGGGTATTCTTGCTTGTGCTTATAACTTCCTTATGTGTGTGTGTCATGCATTTTACGTGATTTGTTGTGTTGTTTCCAATGTGCTACTTTGTGTTTATGTTATTACTTGATGATATGGCTGCCAAGATAGATTTACCTACGTGGAGTTGTTATTTCACATTATGTTGAGTTATTGGTAACATAACAGATTGAAGTAAAAAGAAAGTATTATCATGCATTACTTTATTTGAGTCTTGATAAATTTCTTTGAACATGTCACTGGAAGCAACACAGTTGTGGTACATCTTGAGGCACGAGGTCTTTGTCGTGTGATTATGGTATATATATTGTTGTACGTGGTTTTTGTCGTGTGATTGATGTATGTATTATGACACAAGGTCTTTGTTGGGCGGTTGTGGTATGTATTGTGGCACGAGGTCTTTGCTGTGCGGTTGTGGCATGTATCGTGGCACGAGGTCTTTTCCTTGCGGTTGTGGTATATAGTGTGGCACGAGGTCTTTGTCGTGCATTTGTGGAATATATTGTGGCACGAGGTCTTTGTCGTGCGGGTGTGTGACTTTCATTGTGGCACGAGGTCTTTGCAGTGTGAAGGTGACTGATAATGTGAGCACAAAATGCCATATGTGTATAATTCTATTTGATGCCTTGTTGTTGAAACAAAGCCTTTACTTGTATTAAATTATTGTCATTTGGTGTGATGAGATTTCAACTATTGCTTCTTGTTATTCTTCTGTTGCTCATCTTTGATATTAATGCACATGTTATTTGATTAGTGAGTGTATTGACTTGAACCTCGTCACTACTCCACCGAGGTTAGTCTTGATACTTACTGGCTATGGACCGTGGTGTACTCATACTATACTTCTGTACCTTTTTGTGTAGATTCAGGTGTTGAGATAGGGAGCGCATGCTGTGAGAGTTACTTTGATCGTGAGGATTCAAGGTCGAGTTGCTTTGGTCGCTACAGTCCCTTAGAGTCCTTTCCTTATTTTTTTTACTATCAATTCTCTATCTAAACAATATTGTATTTGAATTATTTCTATGGATTCAATTAGAGTTCGTGACTCTGTACTGCCTAGTTTTGGGGGATTTGTTGTGGTTATCTCCGTGTTGGCTTATATCACCTTTATTTCTCATTTATATTAAACTCTGCCTCATAATATCATTTTTTATTGGTTTGACTTTTGTAAGTGATCTGCTTACGTAGTTTTAGATACTAGGTGCCATCACGATCCTTAAGGTGGGATTTTGGGCCATGGCAAGTTGGTATAAGATCTCTAGGTTCATAGGTTTTTCAAGTCACAAGCAAGTTTAGTAGAGTCTTACGGATCGGTACGGAGACGTCTATACTTTTCTTAGAGAGGCTACATAACTATTAGGAAATTTCACTTCTTTCATTCCTATCGTATAGATTTGTTGATTTCAGAGTTTGAACATTTATCCATTTATTCTCTCACATGTGGTGAGGGCACAAGCTGTACTTACTGATAATGTTGCCTTCCAAGGAGGGGCACGCGTTATAGCTAGAGCACCTGCCAAAGCAGCAACTGAGGAGCCACTAGTAGCTTTGGTTGGAGAGCCGGCACCCGAGGGTCCTTTACTACCCTTGGACTTCAGTAGACTTTTGCGCACTTACTGAGAATGTTTGGTACATTGTCTCAGGCGGGATTGAACCCAGTTGCACTAGCTACTTCACAAGCTGGGAAGGAGCTCAGACTCCCGTCGCCCGTACTCTAGAGAAATGAGCTGATGTTGATAAGGTTTGGGTGTTATGCCGGTACAATCAATGGTTGCGGTTCAACCTGAGGTCTGGCCAGTGGCGTCAGAGGAGGAGCAGAAGAGGTTAGAGAGGTTCAAGAAGTATTTTCCTTATGAGGAGACAAAAAAACATAATTGAGTTGAGTTGAGCAGTTGGATATGTCATAGAGATGCATTAATTTTATTGGAAAAAAACATAAGTCATAGAGATGCATTAATTTTATTTGATCCGGGTCCTATTTATTGGTATGAGTCATCCTATCTTGCTTCATATATGGATATGTTTCATAATTCTTGTATCTGTTTATGTGTATGCACCCGTTGGGAGATTCTACTATGGTAGATCGTGTATATCATTATAATTTGTTCACTATTGAGGGTTATGAGACTAGGATGAACCTTCTGTTACTTAATATAATGGATTTTGATGTTATTTATGGATGGTTTGGCCACAACTTGCGATTGTGGTTCTCTATAAGAGGAAGTCCGATATGCGTTGTGGTTTTGTTCTGCGGGTTGCGTTAGTGAAAGATATTCGGATGATGTGATGTCTATTCTACTTATGATTTAGAGTTGAGGATGGGATCCTCGTGTTTTCATGTGGATTAGTATGTTTGGACCGGGCTGTGTGCCGTGGTTGAGTTATGTTGGGATTAGATTCTTTGTGGCTGTTGCGTGTGATTTGCTTCTTCCTTGCACGATGGATTCATAGTATAGTACCGATTGGGAATTATTTCTGTTGAACTTGTTGGATTGTTCTCTTATGTGTTTCTCTTTTCATTTTTCATTATATTCGAGTTGTGCTTGTTGGATTCAGATTGCGATGTATGTGTCTAGGTGGTGTTTGGTGTGGCTTTTTGGTAGGATTAATGGTTATGGGTTTTCACATGTTTCTTACATCATTATCAATGTTGTGAATGTTTGGATCAAGGTTCTATTTGATATGAGGTTATTTTACCGGTACCAAGTTTGGTAACGGGCAACTACTGTGATCGGAGGTGCTGCTATGGGCATATGAGCTATGAGTTACGTCGTGTTGTTATAACTTGTGAGCATACTTATAATTTGTTGCAGCTGGTTGAGGTTGACACAATGTGTATGTGTGAGTATTGGGTCTTTGGGGGAGGCTTGGATGTTGAAATTTGGCTCTTAGTTTTATTGGTTAAGGTTGAAGGAATAATCTTCAGTCGGTGTGATGTTGACGAGCTTATGTGGGTTGAGGTGAAGGGGGATGACCTGTGTGCATGTTTATGGTAAGTTTATATAGTGATTTGATGGCTTTGGAATGCCTCTTGGAATGTTCGAGGATGAACATCTGTTTAAGAGGGGAAGAATATAACGACCCGACTGGTCATTTTATCATTTGAATTTTCGTTTGATTGTTCAAGAGCGTGAGTATTATGATTTGCGTGTATGGTCGGTTTTGATTTTCGAGCAGTTTGGGATGAATTTGGAAGAATGATTCTCATTTTGGAAGCTTTTAATTTGGAAGAGTTGACCAAATTTGACTTATGCGTATTTGATTTAGGATCGGAGTTTTTATGGTTCCATTATGTTTGGATGGCGATTTTTGACTTAGGCGTATGTCTAGATGTGGATTTGGAGGCTCCTAGGTGGTTTTGGCATGAATTGGCGAACGTTGGATAATTGAACGGTTGGAAGGTTGATAGGCTTGACCAAGAGTTGACTTTGTGGATATCGAATTCAGATTCGGATTGCGGTTTGGGGAGTTTTTATAGGTCCATTGTATCATTTGGGACTTGCATGCAGAATTTGTGGTCATTCCTAGTTGATTTGATATGTTCACATGAGTTTTGGAAGTTGAAAGTTCATTAGTTCATTGGGCTTGAATTGAGGTGTGATTCGTAGTTTTTATGTTGTTTGGTGTGATTTGAGGCCTCGAGTAGGCCTGAGTTATATTTTAGGATTGGTTGGTATGATTGGACAGGGTCCCGAGGACCTCGTGTGTGTTTCATATGAGTTTCAGACTTATTCACTCATATTTGGAGTTGTTGGTTTTTCTGGTGTTCTGCAGTTCATTGCGATCGCGGATGAAGCATCGTGATCGCTAAGTGTTATGTGGGTGGGTGATGTTTTGATCATCACGTTCACGAAGCGATGGCCACGTCCATGGAGCCTGGAAAGGAGTTGCTTTTCACGTTCGCGTTCGGCTTGTCATGTCCGCGTAGAGGAAGAGCCGGATGGGGCGCACGTGGTTGGCCTTCACGTTCGCGTGTTGGGAACACGCGTTTACGTAGGACTGTTTAGGTGAGTAGTCACGTTTGCAGGGTCCAGACCGCATTTGCGAAGAAGGTTTTGTCCAGTTGATAATTTATTCTTCGTGATCGCGAAGTAGGTCCTGTGATCACAAAGAGGCCCCCTAGGCAGACTTATATAATATTCATTTCAAGGGTTTTGAGTTATTTTATCATATTTTGAGTTATAGAGCTCTAATTTGGCGGATTTAGGAGGGGATTTTCATGTTTTGGATTGGGGTAAGTATTCTTGACTCGAATTTGGTTATATTTCATGATTCCATATTTGTTTTTTTATTTGATGAATCTAAGTGAGAGGTTGATTTGAGGTTGGAATTGGATGAAATTGGTATTGTTGGACGTATTTGAGTGGGTATTCGGAATTTGTGAATTTTGTCATGTTTCGGGGTGCGCGCCCGGGGTTGACTTGGCATAATTTAACCAAGATCGTTGCTTTATCGTTTGGTCTTGCTTCCTATGGCTTTTATTGATATTATTAAGTTGTTTGACTAGATTCGAGCCGTTCTGAGGTTGATTCACGCGAGAAGGACTTATTAGTGGATTGATTTAGCTTATTTGAGGTAAATATTTTGCCTACTTTGTGTGGGGAAACTTCCTCGTAGGATTTGTTCTAATTGTATGATTTGTACTACGTGATTGACGTGTACATAAGGTGACGAGTGTGTACACAGGCGTATGTGTTGGCTACGACTGGATTTGACCCGAGGTTGCTTTTATAACTTTGTCTTGATTGAGAAATCGTTATTTTACGTGATTTCACTTTGGTTGTGTGCTTCAGATTATATTCCATGATAGAGATCATGTTTTAGGATTTTAATTCCTTATTTGGCCAAGTTGGGTGTTTGTGAGATTCTTGCTAATTTGAGTTAACTTTCATGTTTATATGTTGAACACTCATTTGCTATTCCTTATTGATTTGTCCTTGTGCATTGTGTTGGCAAGTTGTGAGATTATGTCCTGATGACAATTGTTGGCATGTTCTATTGTTATGATTTTGGCACATGTGGACTCGTCAGGTAGATTGTTTGGGTGTTTGCATGAGGTTTATTTTTATTATTATTATTATTATTATTATTATTATTATTATTATTATTATTATTATTATTATTATTATTATTATTATTATTATTATTATTATTATTATTATTATTATTATTATTATTATTATTATTATTATTATTATTATTATTATTATTATTATTATTATTATTATTATTATTATTATTATTATTATTATTATTATTATTATTATTATTATTATTATTATTATTATTATTATTATTATTATTATTATTATTATTATTATTATTATTATTATTATTATTATTATTATTATTATTATTATTATTATTATTATTATTATTATTATTATTATTATTATTATTATTATTAATATTGATATTGAACATGTGACGAGACATGGAGGCTATATATCGGGAATCAGTGTGGCGAGATAAGGCAGGCATTTACTTTATTGTTATACACATAGTGAGATAAGGGTGTCTTTGTAAAGGATATTTGATGGATTGGGGGCGTGTTCTTGAGGAAAAAGAGGTATTCTTTCTTGTGCTTATAACTTCCTTGTGTGTGTCATACATTTTAAGTGATTTGTTGTGTTGTTCCCAATGTGCTACTCAATGTCTCTATTATTACTTGATGATATGACTTCCAAGATGGATTTCTTATGTGAAGTTATCTCACATTCTGCTGAGTTGTTGATACATAACAGATTGAAGTAAAAAGAAAGTGTTATCATGCATTACTTTGTTTCATTCCTTATAAATTCCTTTGAAACTGACATGGTTGTGGTACATCTTGCGGCATGAGGTCTTTATCGTGCGATTGTGGTATATATTGTGGCATGCAATCTTTGCCGTGTGATTGTGGTATGTATTGCGGCACCAGGTCTTTGCTGTGCGGTTATGGTATACATTGTGGCATGAGGTTTATGCTGTGCAGTTGTGTTATGTATTATGACACGAGGTCTTTGCTGTGCAGTTGTGGTATACAGTGTGGCACGAGATTTTTGCCATGTCATTACGGTTATGGTATATATTGTGGCATGAGGTTTCTGTTGTGCAGTTGTGGTATGTATTGTGGCACAAGGTCTTTGCCATGCGGTTGTGGTATACAGTGTGGCCTGAGATCTTTGCCATGTGAGTGTATGACTTATGTTGTTGCACGGGTCTTTGCCATGCGAAAGTAATCTATAACGTGGGCACAAGATTCCATATGTGTATCATTCTATTTAGTGACTTTTTGTTGAAATAGTGCCTTTACTTGTATTAAATTATTGTCAGTTGGTATGATGAGATTACAACTATTACTTCCTGTTATTCTTTCTGCTGGTAGTCTTTGATATTATTGCACGAGTTATTTGATTAGTGAGTGTCTTGACTTGATCCTCGTTACTACTCCACCAAAGTTAGTCTTGATACTTACTAGGTACGGACCGTGGTGTACTTATACTACACTTTTGCATATTTTGTGCAGATGCAGGTATTTCGGAATCTGCTGGTTGTTTGATAGTGGATCAGATACTGCTATGGAGTCTTCAAGGTATACCTGCCGTTGCGTTCATAGGTCTTGGAGTCAACTTCGAAAGTTATTTTTGTACTGTTTATTTCTATACCGTAATTATTGTACTTAGAGATTTTCTAGTGAACTCAGTAGAGCTTATGTCTTGTACTACCGGTTTAGGGTTGTAAGCCTTTTATAGAAATTCTATTTCATATTTAATAGTTGTTGGTTGAATTTTGCTATTAATTCAGTAAGTGCTAGGCTTACCTAGTCTTAGTGACTTGGTGCCATCACGACATCCTACGGAAGGAAATTGGGGTCGTGCCAATTGGACTGACTTGTTTATCTGAGTATTGAGCTGATATGGGTGTCAGAATATTGGAAACTTGAATAATATAATATGACTCATGAAATACTAGGTGTACAACCGCCAATTCTTGTAGTAACTCTAACTCATAAGCCACTTGACCGATCCTTCGTAGGATCCTATACGGCCCGATGTATCTGAGACTGAGATTTCCATTCTTTCCAAATCTTATAACACCTTTCATAGACAAAACTTTGTGAATTAGCCAATCATTAACTTGAAACTCTAGGTCTCTATGCCGCACGCCCGAATAAGACTTTTGGCAATTCTGAGCCGTCTTCAAATGCTCTAATCAACTTGAATTTCTCCATAGCCTGATAGATCAGATCCCAACAACTCTACTTTGCCAACTTCTAACCAACCAATTGGTGATCTACACCTTCGCCCGTACAAAGCTTTGTATGATGCCATCTTGATACTAGAATTATAGCTGTTATTATAAGCAAACTCAATGAGAGGTATTTTATTATCCCAAATACCTTTAAAATCAAGGACAAATGCTCAAGTGTATGAATAGTGCGCTCTGCCTAACCATTTGTCTGAGGATGAAAAACTATGCTGAGGTTTACTCTAGTGCCTAATCCTTCCTGAAGGTCCTCAAAAAGTTTGTTGTAAGCTGGGCACCACGATCTGAAATAATGGACAGTGGAGTCCCATACAATCGAATGATCTTCTGCATGTACAACTTGGTATAATATTCTGTTGAATCTGTGGTCTTTACTGTCAATAAGTGCGCTGACTTGTTAAGTTGATCTACATGCTTTAAAAAAGAGCGAGATAATCCTTTATTAAGTCCATTTTTACCATCTCCAGTGAAGAATATGTGTATTTTGTAGTAAAATACTGAGCTTTCTACTGCTCGACTTTCACTTGCTGATAATTCGAACACTTGGCCAGAAAGTCTATGACGTTCTTTTTCATGTCGTTCCACCAAAAATCACCTTGAGATCATGATTCATCTTTGGGGAACCTGGGTGGATAGAATACCTAGAATTATGGGCTCCTAACATGATCCTCCTCTCTAAGTCCATCTATGTCTGGAACACACAATACGTCTTGGTACCTCAAAGTACCATTATCTCCCCCTTGTTCAAACGCCATCGTCTTATGATTGTGAATCCCTTTTTTTTAGCTACAACAAGTAGGGATCATCAAACTGTTTCTCCTTCACTTCGGCTACTAAGGAGGAACAAGTCATGTTCTGGAAAATAACTCATCCATCTTCAGAGTCAGACAAATTTCTAGCTTGGCTAAGCGGTGAACTTCTTTCATCATAGTTATCTTGTCTGCCTCAATCATGAGCTATACTTACCATACTTGATTTTCTTTTAAGTTAATTCCTAAAAACACTTATAGTATTGTTGTGAGCCAAGTCTTTTACAAGTACTCCGAAGATTAGAGTCTCGTGAAATGAAACAACCCTCGTGATACATAACTGGGGATGATTTTATAGTTTTTATATCCCGCATTAACTATGTGGATTTAAAATCTCTAACTGGACTTACTGACAATCTTCTCATCCCCCCAACAGACCAAAGGTTAAGGTCTCGTACTTGCGGATCCTTCTCTTTTGTTGGGATCCAAATAACTTTCCTTATCTTCTGCAATTCTTTACACTTTACGTCAGTGATGACTCATTTTCCAACTTACTTTTGAGAAATCTTTCTTATTAGGAAAAACTAAATTATTCACATAAATGGAAAGCTAATGTATTCAAAACTATTATACACAATCTTAATGATTTAACTCTGCTCACACTGACAATCTTGGGGAAACCACCTTTTCGATAACTCTAAAAGGCTATTTTTTTGTAGTTTGCTCTCTTACTGCCTAGCTAATATTTTTTCTCTTCCATTATCACTGTACTTTGGGTTAAACTTAAACTCTTGGGTTGTAACGTGCGTTCGGTGTTTCAAACATTTACCCACTCACTAGTGTTAACCTAGATAAGTAAATCAAATCGTACCTCTACTAGCTTTGTTGAAATTTCTAATCATTGTATCTACTCAAAACCTACTTACTATTGTTTTACTAAAGACCTGCTAGCATCATATTTTCTTGTTCTGCTTTGAATAACTAAAGTGAAGCATAAGGTTATTCCTAACTCTCCTCATCATCCGACCCTATTCATCGGTCTCACACTTTTTTTTAACTATGTACATGGATCACACTTAGAGAAATTTCATCTGTCTTAAATGAAATTGGAATAAATAACCCCAAACATTCTATACACTTCAAAATCATATCAGACTATAAATATTCGGGGTAAAAACTTAGTCACATAACCGAAAGGGAACTGTCATATCCTTTATCCCACAATAATAGCTTCTTCTTATAGTATCTTACTAACATGGTAATTTCTAGTTCTAATATGAATAAATCGGAATACATAAAATCATTCCCTGAAGTTCAATATCGACTGCTCTTGATTCTCATTTCGTACATCATATCTTTTTAGTCGTGCATGAATCTTACGAAAGACACATCTTTGGTAATAACAAACTTTTCTGACTACTATTTACTTTTCCCTAAGGCTCTTTTGTATCCAAAACAATAGTGATCAATCCATGCCCGCCGCAATCAAATTTTTAACCTGTTACATTATGGGGTATGACATCATCATCCAACCTGTGGCTCTATTTCCAAGAATTAAAATGAAATTGTTATGTGAGGTCAAAGACATCATATATACTACCATACACAAATATTTCCTTTCAGAGTATCCATTATTTGATAAATCACTTCCTGCACCATCCGACGAGTCTTGAATCTTAATTTGGACGTAAAACGTGCGAAGATTTTTCTATATCTGTTACTTACCTTTTCTTTTAACACCCATAGGCATCACTGTATACTCACAAGTCACCTAGAATTTGGATACATGGAAAATTGGAGATCTGGTAACTGAATAACTGAATAATTGAATACTGGTATACTAAATAACCATAGACCTGCAAACTGAAAGACTGTATAACTGGTAACTAGGTTAAATTAATAACCATAAAACATGATAACTGTTATTGTACTTTATGATAAGGTTATTCTCTAATGTGTAATACTATCCATTGCATCCCATTTTCAATATTCTCTCAAGTCTCATTTGTTATCAACTTGTATTCCATTATCATACCCTAATGGGAAATCATTCTCTCTAGGACCTTAGATTTTTCCTGCCAGCCGCTTGGGAATTCAATATGTCTGGAATTTGATAGGGAGGGAAGATTACCTATTGCTCTAAGCTTCATGGCATAATCTAGAGCAGAAAAAATGAGACAATCCTGAATGTCTTGATAGTTAACCATTTATATGCGTGGCCGACACACACATACAAAGGAAACTCCATCGGAAACGGCTTCATAAACTCCCTATGATACTTAAATCAACCCGGCTCTAATACCAGGCTTTTTCATGCCCCGAACTTGGGCCTGGACATAACACGACACCTGGTGCTTGACTATATATGACCGAGCGAACCCATTGGCTAGCTGAATCAACATGTGATATCATAACGTACTGAATGCGGAAGGTACACTAATACATGCTGATATACTGAAAGTCTGAATGATATAAATTAAAGTGCGAAAACACTAATATATGTCTCAAATATATCTATAGTCAACATTTCTTAAAATGAAAGCATGCGATTCTGTCTAACTATAACTCAAGTCTATGAAGCCTCTAATGAAGTACTGAAAACACTGACTATCTGTAAATACTGAAATATTTGTAAAGTAATAATAATGTCCCGAAGAAATGGGGCTCACCAATTAGCTGGTACGAGAATCCTAGCGCTCTAAATCGTCAGCCTATAAATCATTACCTACATCGTGAGATGCAGTCCCCGATAAAAAAAGAAGTTAGTACATTTGAATTTCACTAGTAGGTAAAGCAACTAAAAGAACTGTAAATAATGAAACTAAAACTGAACTGATAACTGAGAACTAATAACTAATAATTGGTTACTGAACTGAACAAAAGAAGTAAGGATATGAATACTCCCTCTTCTGAATGATGAATCACCTGTTTATCTGAATAAATAAACAGAAACCTCATTACCAATATATATGTGCACAAACTACAACCTCGGGCCAAGTGTACATATACATAACTACGGGCCTCAGTCCCAAAGATGCACAAAGTATAAACTGCAGTCTCGGGCCCAAATACAGGTGTTCAACATTCAAGGATTTAAGATCAGGAACAGAGAATCATACTGCAGTACGAGATGCTGAAATACTAAATAATATTGAGTAACATGATAGGGGAATGCTGAATAAGACTAGACCGAGACATGTATTCATGAACATATTATGAATACTGAAACTTCGACTGTTTATAACATGCTGAGTAATCTAGAATGAGACCCATAGGCATCAAAAACCAGTCTATATTGATTATGTACTGAGCTCACAACATTCATAATGAAAGTCATGAACGAATTATGAAGCTAGAGACTATAAGTTCTGCAACTATTCAAGGAATTAACCTTAACTATATTTATGAGGCAATTTATAACGTAGTAAAAGCAATGTTGTGTAGGGAGAATCATTACCATTCCCAAAAATAGAGAGTTAGCCTCACATACATTAACTCTATCCTTCTTAAGCATATCACAATATTCGTCACCTCTTTCAACGATAATCTAGCATAATGTGAATCAAGAGGAACCAATATTAGCACTAATGCTAATGTTTTAGTCACTTGGGTATTTTATCAGACACTTGGTGGGCATAAAGCTTCATATCCCTTATTAATGGTAAATCTAGACCCAACAACCCATTATCTTGCTCCTAGATAATCCTAAAATCTCAAATTGTTATAATCAATATCATTCTTCATCACTAATAAGATAAACAACACCCTTAATCAATAATAAACAATAAGCAACCCAAACCTATAACTGCTTGTGTTTTCTATCAAACCCATAAACTCATATCTCATAAAATTAGAGTCTATAATTATCAATCCAAAGCTATAATCAGTTAGAGGGTGAAGATGTTACCTTTTTGACGTTCGATCCTCTTGAATTCGTGTTCTAGGATTTGTTTTCTCAACAATGATGTCTCAATTAAATATCTAATGATTTGAAAAGCTTACCCATGTTAATAACGTGTTGAAGAATTAAAATTAACTTAGAATCATCATTAGACTTTACCTTGGATGACGGAGGGACCTTGGAGGAAGTTAGGTTTTTGAGAGCTCCCCTTTCTAGAGCAATTTTTCATGTTTTGGGGTGTGAGGTACGAGGTAGGGCTTTTAAAATGACTTCTAGGGTGCACTTCCATGCAGTTGAAGTCACAGACACACATCTGAACTTGCAGCAAGGGAAGTGGAACTGCCACAAGTGCGCTGACGCGCATGAGACAACTAGGCGCGCACCTAAGCGCGCAAACTGTGCATTATCCAGTAAAATGCACATAAATCTTTGCACAAAGATCCGTTTAGGATTTACAATATATCATTGGAAAGGTATTTTAATTTTTTAAAACTTTCATATTTTGAGTTTTCTATAATTCTCAAAATATTTTCGTGAACACAGGCATTAAGAGAGAGCATCCATAAACATAGTCGATTTTATCGAATCTTATGCACCTCATTCTCCGCATTGATTCCAAAACAACTATTTCCATCCATACTCATCCTGATAGGACTTCACATGTCTAAAATATCAAACTAATACTCATTCACGCATCCACACCTAGTCAGAATTCACGGGGTGTTACAAAAACATTTCACCAAAATCCCCAAAATGCACTTTCTTATCTTTCACCGAAATCCTCTTTTCTTCTTTAAGATTCCTTGATTTAGAGCCAAAATTAATATTATATTTTAATCATAAATTCGAGTTAGGTTTACTTACCTCCAATGAAGTAGATAAAAACCCCTAAAAGATCACCTATTTCCGAGCTCCAAAATCTTGTGAGAAAAAGTGACTAAATCCCGTAGCAAGCAAAAATGCCGCAGCTTTCCCAACACGAATAAGATGCTAGATGATCCCAAAATTTATATTTGATAAGCCAGTTTAATCCTTGCAATATTACACCCAAGATATCATTTTAAATAACCCAATTTGGCCTTACAATGAAGGAGATATGATATTTTCAAGTTGTAAAGGAAGTCCAAAAATTCCATGGACGTAACTGGTACCTTCGGAATTGTTGCACCAGAAAAATCAGCAATAGAAAACTCTTCGTTTTAGCACCCTAAACTAATTTGGAATCCCTCGGGCACAAACGTGTATGCATTTAAATCATAAAATATGCTAAAAATTTCTCGCGCACTCAAAACACCAAAAAGAGGTCGTCTTGACCCGCTAATGACCATGGTCAAACTCTAAATCATTAACTTAATTAGTCTCCCAACCAATGATTCAAAATACACCCGAGCCCCTCGGGAGCCCATCAAATTATACCGACAAGTACAAATACATTATCCAAACTTATATAGACGCTCAAATACCAAAGAAACATCACAACAAAGAATCGAGGCTTGAACCAAATAAAATTTCTCTTAAGTTGTTAAATCTTCATTCTTTCAAAAGAGTGCCGAATCACATTTACACATTTTAGATTAATTCCTAACTTTTCACACAAGTTCAATTCAACTATATAGACCTATACAAAGTCTCGGAACACCATTGGAGTCCAATAACATTAAAGTAACTCTTGGTCAAACTTATGAACTCTTAAGTTCTTCAAATTGGTAACCTTCGACAAATAGTGTCGAATTCTTCTAGGAACCTCCAAAATGAATTTCAAACATATGTACAAGTACAAAATCATCATGCAAACCTATCAGAACCACCAAAACTCAATTTTGAGTCCGTTTACCTAAAAGTCAAACCTTGGTCGACTCTTCAAACTTAATGCTTCCAAGTCATGAGTCATTCTTCCAAATCAATTCCGAACTGCTCGAAAATCAAAATTGGCCACACACACAAGTCATAATATATATTATGAAGCTACTCGAAGTCTCAATTATTGAATGGAATGCTAAAGCTCAAAAAGACCGGTTGGGTCGTTACATTCTCCTCCACTTAAACATACGTTCGTCCTAGACCGTGCCAAGAATCATTCAAACGTCATCCAACCACTACATAAAATCATCATAGGCATACCCATGGATGGTCCCATGTCACCAAAATTCATATAAGACCATTAGCCAATCCCAACTGAAGCTTCTTTCTTCCACTTTATTGCATAAACTTAGAACCCAAACTCCAATATTAGAAATTCCTTATAGTATTAGATTCTCGCAATACATCTTGTACATGTCTCAACAAGTTGCACCAAGCCATAATTATAATCCCAAGATGTATCCACGCGATGTACCACATACCTAATGTATTCATAGTAATAACTTTCGACCACAATAGCTGCTCATTACCAAACACGGTATCAGTAATATACCTCATACAAAATAGAACCTTGTTCCAAACCTCCAAAACACTGTAAATGACAAAAGAAACATGTAAAAACTCTTAAACACCCGCCAAATCAACAAGTCGTGGAGCTTTGTCGTCCGACAAGGACCGTTGCTAAATTTTGAGTTAGCTAATGACTTTATTCTTCCAAACATACCTTATCCAAATAACCACAATGAATAACATCCTAAAATAATCCTACTGTGGCACGTAGCCTTATCTAAGCATACCGATCCACATGGAATATACCCATCGAGCCACAAGGCTTAAACCCCAAGAGCCATCTCGCTCGAATCTTGCCAGAAGGCCTAAACAGAGCCACATCATGCGTGTGAATAGTCAATTAGTCTCTCAACTCATCGTAGCACAAGAGGAAACATCTGAACAGACTAGGGAATGAATAACATCCATTCTGCCAGATGATACATCCATAGTAAATGCTGCGGTAGAGTAAGCAAGCCCGATCGGATATAGTATACACATTCTCGTTAGGCCTATCAATGAGCCCCCAAAAAAATTTTGATCATCCCAAAATAGGAAAGCAATCTTCGAAAAGTCCACAGTGACACAATTTATAACATATACAATCAACCATTCAACTTTTAACACACGTTCACAGTTCGCAGCCAAGGAAGAGTCTGCCTCTGAGAAAATCTAGTCTCTTAACCTCAAGAATAAAGGAATCTCTGAATCTGATCTCCAACTCTCACAGTCAAATGACTGACACATCACTCATATACAATAACCACATGAAAAATACTCCCGTAAACATTTTGCGCCACGTAGCAAAAACTTGAACATCCACAGAAAACAACCAGCCAATTGATGTAATACAAGTCAAGCATCCGCCAATAAATACACAATTTGCCTTTCAAAAGACCCATCCTTCTCAGGTGACACAAGATAGTTCTAGCATCCTCATAAACATCTAAAATCTCTCATGTTGTCTAAAACTCATGACCTTTCTTTTGAAACTGAACTGTAAGCTTGTTCATACAATTCCAATTATGACTCACTCCATCTACCATGCTACAGTACGAAAATACATGAATCTCATCATCAACCCTGAATCACAAGGCCGATAAACACCCTATCAATCAGAAACTTTCCACTTACTTAATCTAGGAAAACATCATAACACAAAACAAACCTCATATGCCGGTAGAAGACATCAATCTCAGGCTATGGTCAAGACCATCCCGAACTCTTTCAAAACCCGTTAGCACATAGCCAAGCCATCAGAACTGGATCTATCTAAATCCACCAAGTCATGTAGACTACCAAACCCAAAAGTAACTCAAATCGAAATGCCCGCTCTAAAGAGACCTTCTACGAATCTAAACCTGTTTCTTGCATCTTTCTAATATTACCATGTTGAGTTAATAATAAATAGAAGTACCACAAGTATCAGCAGCATCTAATACAGATCTCAAGCCCTAACCATACACAAATATGAAAATCCTTAAATACCACATATGAATCTTGAACTCATTAAAAACATTTCGAGAGTCATTCACCTCGCTATAATATCTAGTGCACAACTGATACGCATCGAACAACCTGTGCTCCACCAGCACATGAATGCCCAAAAAGTCGTAAGAGATTCCTTTTCCTTGCGCACCAAATCCTCAACTTGAATTTTTCCAATATATCCATATACCTATAAAGTATGCTACATCATGTACCCAACAGATTCGTTGCTCGAAATTATCCTCGATGACACCTTTCACAAATCATAGCTACTCCACAAGCGCATCCTAGTACAGGAATTATAACAAACCTACTAGTCGATGGTAAACTCCCTTACTTAGCTCGAAGCTACAAACATATCATCAGATAACCCACAACACCCTTCCTTCTTAGCTTGCCATGACCTTGCGTTGTTATCTAGCCGAATCTACTCATAAGCTCACAAAACACTAGTCAAAACATGCCATGATCATCTGTCGAATGCTTACTCATCCACATGACTGTCAAGAAAACTTCCTCGAGTGCTCCAAAATTCTAGTATATGCATTCCACTAAATAGGAGCAAAACTTTTCATAGAAACCCCATAAGGATCACACGACCTGACACCTTGTCATAGGAGATAATCCACCTGCTAGCCTCAAATCGACATCTTCCCATGAACCTACCATGGTCACAACAACTAGGCAACTAATTAATCCTCCCTAGTTCGTAGTCATCAACCAAATAAAAAAATCCACTTCATCGCACAAATGAACAACTGAAAGATCTACCAACACATCCACATCTAAGTTTGGAAATACATCGAGACGATAATTAAGCATCCATAATCCTTAGCAGTCCACCCATAACTTCACACGCCATCAGTGCAACTCATACCGAGTGCACAACATCAAGTGCGAGTAAATGGGAGAAAATTAAAGATATAAGCTCCACGCTGAAACTGTTACACCCCATGTTTTCGTACGTGAGAGTACATCGTAAGTCAATTGATGTAAGCT
>ML368912.1:0-64433 GCA_005239525.1 Nicotiana knightiana
GTGCATTATTTGTGGAGGTAAATCTGAGCCTCTTAACTGCTTTTTCCTGCATTTATTTGTAAATTCCTATTTGTTATTGCATGTCGCTTAGAATTTTATCCTTTTAGCCTTAGGGGTTTTCTCTAGAACTGCCTATGTTTAGAGGTCTTAAATTGTTCCAGGCCATTAAGAAAGGACGGGTAACAGCACACATAGAGGTCGTTAAATAAACTCGCTTAATAACCACTAAGGGGTGGGAAGGGAAGACATGGATATGATATCCAGTGCGCTAATACCACNCTTATTGCTTATATGTTATCTGTTCACAAAGTTTGTTTGGTCGGGAACCACAATTGTGGTCTTCGAGGGGTGCCTAACACCTTCCCCTTGAAGTAATTTCAAGCCCTTACCCTATCTCTGGTTTATAAATCTGTGTTTGTAAATAACCTTTAGTAGGTACCCTAACGCACCTTAAAATAATGTCGAATACCCTGACCGATCAGAAAGGGGAGGAAAGAGAGGGGCGCGACAACATGGAGACCATGCTAGGGATTTATCTAAGCTTTTACCATTTTAAACTGCTTTGTGAACTTGTCTTTTCTTTGTTAATACTTGAGACCTTTCCCTTTCCCCCTTTATGTGCCATTAATTGTTTATCTCTTTCAAGTATTTATTCCTTTCAGAATCAAAACTGCATGTTTCTTTTTGTTTTCCTTTGTAACTTCTTTTTCAATTATAATTGTTGTATTTACCATTTTCATAACATGCAAATGCATGACAACATGCTTTATTGCTCATTTATTATTGCATAAATCATGCTCAACATCATATTCCACTCGTGCCTATACAAATCCTATAGTAACTCTTGATGAGTGTTTGCGCCCTTCCATTTTATATCACCCCTAAATTCGGAAAGGCTTATTTGCGGTAAAACTAGTCGATCAGCGGTGCAGTCGACGGTTCCGTGCCTTTCCCCCTCAAGTTGTCCTCTTGAGGGTACCAGTCTAAAACCCTTGTCGCGCCCCCCTTTTTCCTCGCACGGGTCAGGTGCGGGGAGATCGGGTTTATGACATTCTGAGAAACTCCTTAAAGGAAGAGGTTTAAGGAAGAGTCTCCAATAACTCATGAACTAGTTTGCATTACCAGAGATTGGGTAAGGGCTTGAAGTTATTCTAAGGGGAAGGTGTTAGGAACCCCTCAATCCTTTCGAGTTTTACTACCTTACATGGTCTGGGCGTGGCAAAGCTCCCTAGGGCCCCAATGGGTCCTTGGCCAATACCAGCACCCAAACATAGTTACCAAAGTTGAGCAAGTGCAGTGTGGAATTTCCAGCCTTGTGTGTCAGAGTTCAATGGGTACTCAGAGGTACCAGAGGCAGTGCTCACACGAAGGGGGTAGAACCTAAATTTCTAAGAGTAGTGAGATATGCTAGAAGGAGAGAAAAGTTTGTAGTTGAACGGAGTTTACAAATAAACTGGAGAGTTGCACAGAAGGATAATAGGGTAATGGGAAAAGTAGGTCAAATAAAAACAAAAGGAGATCCATAGACTTAAGAAACTTATTTAAGCATAGCTACACAAATCAAAGATGTTCAGGGGACCAAGAAATGGCCAAGTTTAGACATGATAATAGGCAGTAACAGAATACAGTTATAACTGGTAAAATTAGGAGTAAACAAAAGTCATATGAGCATCACTGACTCTGCATGTAAGTTAGAAAGAGATAAAGCATGATGGGTACTAACAGATAAACAAAAGATTCAATTGCATGTTGAGCAGTAAAAGCATAAGTAGAAGAAAATCAGGAAGATAACAAATTGAAACAATAATAAGCACATTGGTTGGAGACTTGTAAATTAATTAGAACATACCAGTGATGAGAGAGAGCAAAGAAGAATGCAAAAAGCAAAGTGAGAGTACAATGTTAGCCTTGGCTTACAGCCGGCTAACAATAGACAGGAGCAGAGAGAACAGTAGTAGAGTAAAAAGAAAAAGAGAGAGTTTTAGCACAAGAGAGAGAGCAGAGAGAATAGTATTGATTATCCCTTGCTAATGCAATAATCGGAGTACTTATAGTTTTGAAAATCAACCGAGAATATGGTGATCGGTAAAAATCCATCATAAAAATAGAAATAATAACAGGTCAGAATCCAAGCAATGTAAGTACTCCCCTTTAATTAGGGAGTCATAGTTCGAACGGATACAATAACGATAAATAAGGAAAGAGAATCGATTGAGGAACTGAATTTACCAAATAAGAGATAGTATGGCATGCAATTAGGACTAAAATATAGAATATACAAATAAGGAAAATGTATCAAAGTAATTGACCGCATTTTTTACACATAAAATAAGGCAGAATCGGGTTTCATTAGGGAAATCAATCAAGAAAATCTCGGGTGGGATTCAAATCACATGGAGTCAATGTCAATTAAGGAAATGTGACGGCAGCAAGGAGTCAATCGAAATCAGGAAATTAGTTAACAATAAAAAACAAAGTAGTTAATTAAGGCAAGGAGTCAAAGAACCTAGGTACAGAGTAGGCAATTAGGGGTAAATACATAGAAGGTTCAATTAAGGAAACAACTAGTAAGAATCAAGAAATAACACGGTTAATCAAATAATAAGGTAAGAAATAATCAAGGAATGTAAAGAAAAATATAAGAATAATTCGAGAAAATCAGTACATAGGTATCATCATAGCAAGTCAATGAATCAGAGACTCAAAATAACACTAGCTTTAAGGAAAATAACATAGGTTTCCATGAATAAGCAAACATGTCGAGTATAAACAGAAAGAATTGACTCTGAAACCCTAATAGAGGCATACTAGGGTAAAAATCACAAAGTATTCAAATTAAACGAAGCAGTAACCATGAAAGTTAAACACATAGCAAAATTAGTTGACAAATAATCAAGGACGAACTTCAGAATTCAAGCAAGGTGCAAAAATTGACATGAGCTAGTTAGGGTTGAGAAGGAACTCAATATAATCGATTAAAACTCATGAGAATCAAAGAATAGGTGCTTAAAAAACAGAAATCGTTTTTTGAATAAAAGATTTTCAGAAACCCTAATTTCAAAAAGGAGACAAAACATTTAAAAACTTGAAGAATTAGAAAGATCGAGTTGAGAATAGTACAAAACATAAGAGAATGAGTCAAAATCGTTAAAAAATACAAAGATTTAAGGGATATAGGTCAAGATTAGGGTTTCATAAGAAACCAGAGAAAAGTGGGAGAACCTGCTGTGAAACTCAGGAATAACGGTGGTTATGGCACCATCGAGTCAAACCCCATCGGAGAAAGTCGGGAATCAACCCAGGCAGAGCTCCAGTAGCCTTCTGGGCATGGTAAAGACACATGGAGGTCTCAGAGACAAAGTAAGTCGGAGCAAGGAGGCGTCAAGGCGGCTGGTGGTCGAAAGGAGAGAGGTCGGAGGTGGCCGGAGAGGAGATGAACTTCATCGGAGAAGGAGGTGAACCAGAAGGTTCTTGAGAGAAGTAGGAGGGAAAGAGACGAGAATAGAGAGAGTCAGTCTCGAAGAGTGAAGGGTCGGAGGGGTAGTTGGAAGATTAATTATGGTAAGCTTTGATCTGGGCCGTTAATTTGAATTAATCAACGGCTCATATTGAAGCAGGGATTAGGTCAGGTAGATTTTAGGGATTGGGTTTGGAAATTGGCCTAGTTACATGGGTTTGGTTAAATGTGTACAAAATGTGGCTGAATTTTAAATAAATGTGGCTAAGTTTTAAATACCAAATAAAAATAGATAATTAATTAATTAAAATAACCAATAATTATTAAAAATGAAATTAAGTTGAAATAGGTAAAATCAGAGTAATTAACTAATATTAGGTGTAAAAATGCATAAATTTCGCATTGAAACAGTGCAAAAATGTCCTATTGGGCCATAATTGTAAAATTATTGTAATTGAAATTAAATAAGATCCAATTGGATAATTTCTGAAATAATTGAGTTTCACTAGATAAAAAATTGATTATAAATAACATACTGAGCAGGGAAATATTTTAAAATTATTTATAGCATAATTTATGAATTATTTAAATATGAAATATTAGAATAAACAAGAAAATAATTTAGTAAAAATATGGAAAAATAGGAAAAACACTCATTATTACAAAAAGTAATTTTGAGGGCTTATATGCAAGTTTGAACAATAATTTGAGGAAAAATTGGGTATCAATAGCTGCCCCTCTTTACCCGAGAACGATGAAAGGGTTGTTGGGTAAAGATATGATGGCGAATTTTGACCGAGAGGAAACCGTGGGAGAGAATTAGGCCGCACCCTGGCTTCTGAGCTGCCTACATATCCCTGATTTTACAGAAATCAGTCTGTATGTAGTTCCGGAGTCATCGGCGAAATATATCGGTGATGTTTCACAAGAACGGACGCAAGGTGCGGAGGTAATGTAAAATAGGAAGTTCTTACAGGGTTGTATCGAAGAACTGGAGAGGTCCGCTCCCGCCTGGTTCGTGCATAATATAAATATGATGCAAGTTCCCGTTGGACTATGAATGTTATCTTTGGAAAATTGAGGATGATGTCCTTAGACCATGATATCCTGGTCCATGAATTGCTTGATGCGGGATTCGCAGGTTATGAAATGATGTTCTCGGGCCATGAGGATGGTGCCTCCGAACCATGGTGCCTTTGAATAATGATATGCAAGTTGAATAAAAGAGATCATCAGGCCATGAAATAATGATTTCGGGCCATGAAGATGGTGCTTCCGAACAATGAAGCCTTTGGACAAGTTGGCGATATTTCAGCCCATGAAGAATGCAGTAGTATCATACTAACAAGATAGAGTTTAGTCTTGCTATTTGCGAAAGAAAAGAGGGGGAGAGCTTAGCCCGAGAGAAGCATAAATAAATAACGTCATGAAAGGTGGTTGCTTTGAAGAGGTAGATAGGAGCTTTATGGAATGAAGTAAAATGCAGGGGAGGTAGCGTAGAACCTAGGAAGGAAGAATGGTAGCCTTATGCAATGCTGGAAATAAAATGCAGGGGAGGTAGCGTAGAACCTCGGAAGGAAAAATGGTAGCCTTATGCAATGCGGGAAATAAAATGCAGGGGAGGTAGCGTAGAACCTCGGAAGGAAAAATGGTAGCCTTATGCAATGCGGGAAATAAAATGCAGGGGAGGTAGCGTAGAACCTCAGAAGGAATTATGGTAGCCTTATGCAATGCGGGATATAAAATGCAGGGGAGGTAGCATAGAACCTTGGAAGGCAGAATGGTAGCCTTATGCAATTCGGGAAACAAAACGCGGGGAAGGTAGCGTAGAACCTCTGAATGCATAATAGTAGCCTTATGCGATGCAGTAAATAAAATGCAGGGGAGGTAGCGTAGAACCTCGGAAGGCAGAATGGTAGCTTTATGCAATGCGGGAAATAAAATGCAGGGGAGGTAGCGTAGAACCTCGGAAGGCAGAATGGTAGCCTTATGCAGTAGGGGAAAATAAATGACAGTAAGAGTTCTTAGCTGATGATAAACTGCAGTGATACGATTGTGGTGAATAAGCGTTGTTTGTGATGATAGTAAGTGTCGGCATGTGCGACGCGTTTGAGAGTGTGTCCTTAAGAAATATGCATCTTGCGAAGATAGTAATGTGTTCTGGGCTTTCGCCGTCTTGGTGCCTCCATCCAAAGAAAAATTGTGAGTTCTGTAAAGGGGAAGGTTAGTTCGCATTCCCACTGGCTCGGCTCGGCCTGTCTACTTGACAACGAGGACTTTGTTGTTCATATCACAGGGGTAGCATTGCTAAACAAGCTATTTTTTTAGAAAGCAAATATGCATGGTTTTATAAAAATATAACATATAATTTAAAGTAATTTCTTTGGATGAACCGACGACCACGACGCGGTTCAAGGCATTGCATCCTCTCTTACTATTGAATTTTGAGGGTCCTCCTCAAAATTCTGCCCCAGTTTGATGGGTGAATGCTTCTGGTTGTTGCTTGTGCGGTGCTCGAATGCATTTGCTTCGGAATTTTGAGGTCCGTCCTCAAAATTCTACCCCATTTTCCATTCGTGGGGGAAATGAAATTTTTATTAAAATGTGACAGAACCCATAGGGTTGCCTACATATCCCCTCTTAAGCAGGAATCAGGTCAGGCGTAGTTCAATTTACAACATTTGATAAAAGCATGAAAGTTACACATAGTAGCGATTGACTGCATCTGAGTTGATTGACTTTGTCAGATTTCTCCATCCATTTCTGCAAGTATGAGTGCTCCTCCTATCAGAACTCGGTGAACTATGTACGGGCCTTGCCAATTGGGAGAGAATTTCCCTTTTGCTTCATCTTGGTGGGGAAAGATCTTCTTTAACACCAGCTGCCCCGGTGTGAATTGTCTTGGCTTGACTTTCTTGTTGAAGGCTCTGGTCATTCTGTTTTGATATAGCTGACCATGACAAATTGAGTTCATTATTTTTCCGTCTATAAGGGCCAATTGCTCATAACGGCTTCGTACCCACTCTGCATCTCTGAGTTCGGCTTCTTGTATGATTCTCAGGGATAGAATTTCGACCTCAGCATGAATAACGGCTTCTGTACCATAAACCAACATGTAAGGAGTTTCCCCAGTTGATGTGCGGACTGTGGTGCGGTATCCCACTAAGGCGAATGACAGCTTCTCATGTCATTGCTTGTACTTCTCTATCATCTTTCTCAATATCTTCTTGATATTCTTGTTGGCAGCCTCAATGGCTCCATTCATATGAGGTATGTATGCTGTGGAATTCTTGTATTTGACCTTGTAGGTTTCACACATGGCTCTCATCAGGTCACTGTTGAGTATGGAACCATTGTCAGTAATGATTGACTCTGGAACTCCGAATCGACAAACTATGCGGTCGTGGACAAAGTCGGCCACGACTTTGTTAGTAACTGCTTTGTAAGGGGCTTCTTCGATCCATTTGGTAAAGTAATCAAAGGCAACCAGAATACACATGTGTCTGTTGGAGGCGGAAGGCTCAATCCGTTCAATAACATCCATGCCCCAGGCGGCGAACGACCATGGTGAACTTGTTGCATTAAGCTAACTCGGAGGTACCTTTGTCATATCCCCATGTATCTGACAATGGTGGCATTTCCGGACATACTGGATGCAATCCGTTTCCATGGTCATCAAGAAATAACCAACCCGAAGTATCTTCTTTGCTAGAAAGAAACCGTTCATATGAGGACTGCATGTACCAGCATGTATCTCCTCCAATAGTTTTGTTTCTTCTTTTGCTTCGACACACCTTAGTACACCCAAATCGGGAGTCTTGCTATATAGGATCCCTCCGATGTGAAAGAAATTGTTTGACAACCTTTTAAGTGTGCGTTTCTGAGTAGCGTTTGCAAGTTATGGATATTCTTCCTTTGCCAAGTACTCCTCGATATCATGAAACCAAGGCTTTCCGTCTGCTTCTTCTTCAACATGGGCGCAATAGGCCGGCTGATTGTGGATCCCTACTGGGATGGGATCGATGAAATTCTTGTCTGGATGCTGGATCATGGGTGACAAGGTAGCCAATGCATCGGCGAACTCATTCTGGATTCTGGGGATGTGCCGGAACTCTATCTTTGTGAACCTCTTTCTCGACTCTTGTACACAATGTAAATATGGCAGTATCATGGAATTTTTGGTCGCCCATTCTCCTTGTACTTGGTGTATCAATAGGTCTGAATCACCAATCACTAATAACTCCTGAACGTTCATGTCGATGGTGAAGTTGAGCCCCAAGATGCAGGCCTCATATTCAGCCATGTTGTTGGTGCAGGGGAACCTTAGTTTGGCGGATATTGGATAGTGTTGACCAGTTTCTGATATTAAGACTGCCCCAATACCTACTCCTTTGAAGTTTTCGGCCCCATCAAAGAACATCCTCCAACCATCGTAGGATTCTGCAATGTCCTCTCCTACGAATGACACTTCTTCATTGGGAAAATACGTTTTTAATGGTTCGTATTTCCCGTCCACACGATTTTCAGCGAGATGATCTGCTAATGCTTGTCCCTTGACCGCCTTCTGAGTCACGTAAATAATGTCGAACTCACTTAACAGGATTTGCCATTTGGCCAGTTTTCCAGTGGGTATGGGCTTCTGAAAGATGTATTTAAACGGATCCATCCTTGATATGAGGTACGTTGTATATGCACAGAAATAGTGCCTCAACTTTTGTGCGACCCAAGTCAGAGCACAGCAAGTGCGTTCTAATAAACAGTACCGGGCTTCATATGGAGTGAATTTCCTGCTAAGATAGTAAACGGTCTGCTTTTTCCTTCCTGTTTCGTCATATTGCCCAAGAACGCAACCGAAAGCTCCAGCTAACACATCAAGGTAGATTAACAGAGTTCTACCTGGCTCGGGCGGTAACAGAACTGGTGGTGTTGAGAGGTACTCCTTGATTCTATCGAAGGCCTTTTGAAAATCCTCGGTCCATTTGGTTGCAACATCCTTTTTCAGCATCTTGAAAATTGGTTCACAAATGACGGTAGACTGGGCTATGAATCGGCTTATGAAATTGAGCCTCCCCAGGAAACTCATAACATCCTTCTTGTTCTTTAGCGGCGGCAACTTTTGGATGGCTTTGACCTTTGATAGATCCAGTTCTATTCCTCGGCGACTGACAATGAATCCCAGCAACTTGCCAGCAGGAACCTCGAATGCACACTTTGCAGGGTTAAGTTTCAAATTGTACTTCCTTAATCTTTTGAAGAACTTTCTCAGATCTTCCAAATGGTCAATGGCTTTCCTTGATTTGATGATGACATCGTACACATATGCCTCGATCTTCTTGTGAATCATATCGTGGAATATAGTAGTCATGGCCCTCATATAGGTGGCCCCTGAATTCTTTAGACCGAGTGGCATCATCTTGTAACAATGCACTCCCCACGGCGTAATGAATGCCATTTTCTCATCATCTTTCTCGTCCATCCAAATCTAATGGTAGCCAGCAAAACAATATACAAAGGACTGCAGCTCATGCTTGGCGCAGTTGTCAATTAGGATGTGTATATTTGGCAAGGGGAATTCGTCCTTCGGACTGGCCCGGTTGAGATCCCGGTAGTCGACACAGACTCTACCCTTCCCATCTTTCTTTGGCACAGGCACGATGTTGGCTAACCATGTCGGGTATTCAACCACCCGGAGAACCCTGGCGTTGATCTGCTTGGTGACCTCTTCTTTGATTTTCAAGCTCATGTCTGGTTTGAACTTCCTGAGCTTTTGCTTCACCGGTGGGCATGTCGGCTCGGTTGGCAACTTGTGGGCCACAATAGATGTACTGAGGCCAGTCATGTCATCATACGACTAGGCGAATATGTCCTTATATTCTCTTAAAAACTCTGTATATTCCTTCTTTTCTAATGGAGACAGATGAACGATGATGCGTGTTTCTTTGACGTTTTCTGCGTTTCCCAGGTTGACAACCTCAGTCTCGTCCAAGTTAGACTTAGGTCTATTGTCAAAGTTCTTGACCTCTTTCACAATATCCTCAGGTATATCATCCTCGTCTGAATCGGAATCCGTTTGTTGCGTTGCCTCGTTGCATGTCACAATCGTCGGTTCATCAAGATAAGTAATAGTAATGCTCTGTGAATAAAGTAATGCGGAGGAAAACAGTAGCAAGTAAATATACGATTTATAGAGAAACTGAAAATGCTTTGATAAATTGAATAATCATTTGAAAATAGGAGCTTTTTCTTACAGAAATTAATAATGCGAAAAGGAATTTTTTTTAAATAAATAAGCTGTAAATAAATGCTTGTTTTTTTAGCCTTGTTACCCCGAGGCTCGACGAGCTTTGGTCGTCCTGACAGACCAATTCTTGAGATATGATACTTTGCTCACGACCTGTATGGAAGGGCATTCCTCCCCCTCCTCTTCAATAATGACATAGCAGTCTATGTCCTCATCGTCCAAAAATAAATCCCTCATTGCCGCTAACGCTTCCTCTTCGTCCGTACCGTTGATGATATCAGCTTGTTGGAAAGTTTGTTCTAAGTGAGGTATTGGATTCTCTAATGAGTAGTAGGGATTGCGCCATGGTGGCGACCAGACCTTGAATTCCTTCCAAGTGTACTCATACCCTAGCCCGAAAGAGGTATCGTGCTTCTTGAGTGTTATTGGTTTCGTTATTCCATGGAGATTTTTACCGAGCCCTTTCCCTGGCTCGTATCCTTTCCAGTTCAAGATGCATTGATCTTACTGTCCCACCATTTCCTTATCAATGGCATTAACTCGTTCAATGTTGTGCTAGATTTCTCCACCCAGCTTCCTTCTCCCCTCAGTGACCGAAAAAGTCTGGTGACCGTAGATATGGTTTCTATCGTCGCCATGAATGACTACCTCTTGGTTATTCCATTCAAACTTCAATGCTTGATGTAGGGTTTATGTCACGGCCCCAGCGGCGTATATCGAAGGTTGCCCTAACAGCAAGTTGTAGGATGCGGGCACGTCTATCACTTAGAAGTCTACATCGAACCAGGTTGGTCCCATCTATAAGCACAAGGTGATTTCTCCCATAGTGGACCTCTGTGAACCATTGAAGGCCTTTACATTGATCTCTACTTCTTTTATATCATGTAGACTTTTGCCCAATTTCTTGAGTGTGATCACCGGACAAATGTTGAGGCTGGAACCCCCATCAATTAAGATCCTTGTAATGAAAGTCCTCACATTGCACAGTGATATGCAGTGCTTTATTATGACCTAACCCTTTGGGCGGCAACTCGTCTTCATGGAAAGTAATCTTGTGGCTTTCCAGAACCTGGCCCACCATGTTTTCCATCTCCCCGCTCGTGATATTTTCTAGTACGTATGCCTCACTCAGCACTCTCAGCAAGGCGCTTCTACGCATCTCAGAATTCTGTAATAGAGAGAGGATAGATATCTGAGTTGGTGTCTTGTTCAACTGGTCAAGGATTGAGTACTCTTTGGCTTGGATCTTTCTCCAATGATTGTCTGAACCTGTCTCAATTGTAGGAGGACGGTTGGTGGCCTACTTGCTAGATTCAGCTAAATGTTCAGGGGTATAAACTCTGCCAGTTCTGGTCATAGACTATGCAGTAATGGCTTCCTCAGACTTGTTTTTACCCTTTCTCCTTGCTTCAGCTGTGCACTACCTAAGATGGCGTTTGAGTAAAAGGGTGGCGTTGTTGACATTTCCACTAGAATAGGTGTGGTCATCCTCATTCCCACCGGAGTATATGTTAGAGGCGGTCGGACTGCTACTTCTAGTGGCCGTACAAACTCAACTTCCATCGGCACTGGGGCTTTTTCCTTTGCGGGCGGTCTCGATTCAAACTCGAGTGGAATGGACATGTTTAGCTCAGTATCCTCGGATGGCTGCATCTGAACCACAATTGGGTTGAGAGTAATTGCGGGCTTCTTCGAATCACCCTCTGTAATCAGCCCAATTGATCCCTCGGGATCCCAATCATCATCTACTTCCATCATATGGACACCACATTTAAGGTCTGGCAGCGGATTATTGCGAACATTAGGAGCAGGGTCCTTGGCTATAATGATCTTGTTGTCTATGAGGGTTTGTATCTTGTCTTTCAAGGAACGACATTCCTCGATGGTGTGTTCCTTCATGCCAGAGTGGTAAGCACAGGATTTGTTTGGGTTGATCCACTGAGAAGGGTTCTCAGGGGTGGCAGTAGGAATGGGTGTGACGTAACAAATGACTTTGAGTCATTCATATAGTTGATCAATGGGCTCGGCTATGGCAGTATACTGTTTTGCAGGGCGACGGTCGAAGTTAGGGCGAGGTCTTGGGAAGTTTTGGCGAGTAGGTGGTGATTGGTAGTGAGAAGGTTGGGAATTGTAGGCGTTGTAAACAAGGGCTGGTTGGGAGTATCTGGGCGAGGTAGGCTGATATGGGGTGGTGGAGCTTGATATACGGGTGAGGGTGCTTGGTATTGAGGTGAAGGTGCTTGGTAACCTGGAGCTGGTTGGTATGTGAATGAGGGTGTTGGATATACTTGGTATTTGGGCAGGGACTTGGCTCGTTGTGCAACCATCACGGCTCCCACATCCTTCTTTCTGGAAACACCACCAGACTGTATAGCTTTATTAGTAGCATGCAAAGCTTCAAAGTTGGTAACCAATACCGCTTTTGATGCCTTCTTCGATTCGCTATCCCAACTTGATGATGTCAGAGAACTTGTGACCTTCAACCATCATCAGCCACTCATAAAATTGAGGATCCTGAGCTCGTACAAAGAATTTCTTCATTTGTTCTTCTTCTAAGGCTGGCCTAACTTTGGCAGCTTCTGACCTCAAACGAGTAGCATACTCGCGAAAGGTCTCTGTTGGCTTCTTCTTTAAATTCTGGATGTAGAACACATCCGGAGAATTCTCCGTGTTAAACCTGAATCGATCCATGAAGTCTGTTTCCATGCTTACCCAATTAGTCCATTTCTTTGGATTCTGGCCGATGTACCAGGATAGTACATCTCCTTTCAAACTCCTCGTAAAGAGTTTCCTGCGGATTCTTTCATCTTTTCCCACGCCAACCAATTTTTCGCAGTAAGTTCTCAAATGGACTCTTGGATCACCAGTACCATCGAACATCTCGAACTTAGGAGGTTTGTACCCCTCGGGCAGTTCGACACCAGACTGTATGCAAAGATCTTCATAGTTCAGCCCTTCAATCCCTCTAACTCCTTCGACGCCCTAAACTCGATTGGTCAACTTCTTGAGTTCCTCGGCAAAATTCCTGATGAGCCTATCCTTCTCGCCAGACTCAGGGGTATGCGGTGTAGAATGAGCCACGGTTTCCACATAAATGGGATTATTGTAGGCCTGAGAGTGGTCTTTTGTATGATCCTGGAGAGGTGTAGTGTTATGGCGACAAGCATTGAATTGTGCTGGCGGGACTTGGTCTTTGGGGTGATTCGGTTGTTTAGGGGTGTTTTGTGGTAAAGTGGGGTTTGGAGCATTTGGGAAGTGGACATCCGGAACATCGAGGGAAAGTGATAGGTGAGCCGAATTCTTCACTTGGTCAAGTTCCTCTTGGAACTTCAACAGCTTATTCTCCAGTGGAGACATACCCTCTTGCAGAACCTGAATACCCCGACCATCAGCGATCTCAACCTGTTCATCCCTGTTCTCTTTTCTGACGTTGCTTGCCTCTGCCATCTTAGTTTTACCCTTTCTTTCTCCTTTGGGAGGAGTAGGAGGAGGAGTAGGAGGAGGGCCCTTTGATCTTGTGCGGTAGGCGGATGATGCCAGAATGCACGAACCAACCTTTGGGGAGGGGAATAATAAATAAAGAAAAAAAACGAAAAAAAAAGTAATGAAGTTAGTGAGGATCATAAAAATATATTGCAGTATATAAACACATAAGGCGGAAATGTAAAGCGTGTCCTAAGTTGGGGACCTCTTTTTGCCCGAGGTAGACCTAGCAAAAAATTGATTTGGAGAACTTAAGATGCTAAATGCCTCATTTTATTGATAATAAAATAGACAAATCCAACACGACTCTAAGAATGCGAAAAATATAAAATGTCACTAATGGCCAGGGGCTTTATTACATCATAAGGCAAAGTAAAGACAATCCCAGAAGGACCTTCCCCAGACTCGGCATCTCTGCTCGCCTTGATCAGCGTCCCCATCTCGCGGAGTCCCAGCAGCAAGTAGGTCCTGGCTAGAATTCCTCCTTCGGCCTTCTGACAGGTCTCGATCCTCCTAATGAACTTCTCCTCTAAGTCGACTATGCCTCGCTCCAAGTGTGCTAACTTTTGGGTGGAGGTGATGGCCATGTCTTTCCATTCCTCTATCAGCTTCTTGTTGGCCTCGTGTATTTTGTGATGATTTTCTTCACAATCACGGAGCCTCTTGCGCAAGTGGTTGAGTCTAGTCATTTACTCGGCCTTCTCACCTAAGACTATGTGGCCTTGAGCAAATCCTGGCTCGATACTTCCACCCTAGTTAGTCCTAACGGTAGTCACCCTTTTGCAAATGCTCAGTGAGCCACAGTTGGAGTAACAGATTGCAACCCTCGAAATGTTTTTCCCCTCGTTGACACTTTTGCAAGGCTCAGTACATGTCAGCAATGATCATTGGCACGATACTGAAGTCCTACCCGTCAATCTCTTCCATGAGAGTCTTGGTAACCATAGAAAACCTGGTGTGGATTCTTTCTTTCTTTGTCGGGAACACCATTAAACCCAAGAAGCATACTATAAAGATGAATACCCGGCGGTGAATGTGACCCAGAGAAGTAAGGGTGAACTCTTCCTGATAAGTGCGGTAAGACTGGCTACGACCATACCTCTCATACAAATAGTCAAAAGGGATGTACGAGTCTTCCAAGCAGACCAAGTCTGGATTTTTCTTTAGTCCGATCATCTTGAGAAAACCTCGGTCTGTATGGTTTTCAGGCATCAATAACCCTGGAGACTCCCAAGCTAAACCGGCTAACCCTTATATTTCTTCTAGCAATGGTGTCACAGTCCCAAAACAGGGTAGCAGCTTCTATCATCATGTTGTTAGGCTGAATGTCCAGAAGAGAGGGCAGATTGCCCAAGTGTTTTCTGACGACTGTTTTGTCACTAGAGTGAAGATCCTCCCACCAGTTGAGTAGTTTGGGGTGGATATTGGTGACCATGCCGTATCTGGGGACCTCGTTCCTCATTTCTGCAAAACAAACAGGTTAGGCCTTTACCCCCACCAGACTCGACTATTTAACATATATAATTAGGATGAGCATTTAGTTATCCAAATAAATGTACAGAATGTGAAGGTGTCCGTTTGGGTTCCAGGGAAACCCAATGGACTTTGGACAAGGCTGTCTTAAAGGCTGTTATGCGGACAACACGTTATCCTGGCTAGGTTTGACCATGATGCATGCAACATACAATAGAGTAAGGTTTGTATGGGGTTTTAGACCCGTACCCTTGAGCGGACAACTCAAGGGGGAAGGCACGGAACTGTCGACTGCACCGCTGATCGACTAATTTTACCGCAAATAAGCCTTTCCGAATTTAGTGGTAGTAATATTGGAATAGCGCAACCACTCATTATAAGCGTTGCTATAGGATTTTGTTTTGCACGAGTGGCATATGAATGCGGAGCATGATATGCAATAAATAAAATTTAAACAAATAGGCATGTATTTTCACATTGAGGAAAGCGGTAAAGAAAAGAAAATACAACAGTTATAATTGAAAGCAGTTACAAAGAAAACATGAAGATACGTCAGTTTTGTTCATGCAATATAAATACTTGCAAAATTAAACAGTTAACAGTATATAACGGGAATAGGAAAGGGTATAAACATTTAAACAGAAATTGAAAGGTCCAGATTCACAAGACAACCTGTAATGGTGTAAGCCTAGGGAATATCCCCAGTAGAGTCACCATGATGTCGCGCCCCTCTTTTTCCTCGCACGGGTCAGGTGCGGAGAGATCGGGTTTATGACATTCTGGACAACTCCTTAAAGGAAGAGGTTTAAGGAAGAGTCGCCACCTAACGATTTTGTGGTGCGTTAGGGAACCTAGAGTAGATAACTTATGAACTAGTTTACATTACCAGAGATTTGGTAAAGGCTTGAAGTTATCCTAAGGGGAAGGTGTTAGGAACCCCTCAAGATCCACGACTGTGGTTCCTATCCAAGAAGTTTTGTGAATTTGGACGGTAGACAAATAGCAAGTAAGGTTCATATAAGAGGGTATTTCAAACAAGTATAAAAATCTTTAAAGGTTTTTGGGAAGACATCAGAGTAAAAACATTTGAAAAGAATTGTCCTAGGTTTAAAGTAATACGGATCACATCAATGCAATACTTAGTAATCACTCCTCGAAGAGGAGCTACACGTGGTATTAGCGCACCGGTAATCATATCCGTATTCTACCCTTCCCACCCCGTAGAGGTTATTTATAGAAGCGTGTGCTGGTCACGAAAGCTTATTGCGTGCTATTACCCATCACGTTCTATAAGTCCCAGAGGGTGTTTAGGACTACTAAATCCTACAAGGTGCGTACTAGGTTGAACCCCTAGATTTAAAGGATAAAATTCTAAGCGACATATAAAACAACTAGGACTACAAATATGGGAACACATAAGGGCAGATAAGAGGCTTACAGATCCCTCCACGGTTAAACACATAAATAGCACGTCTCAAACACAACCAAGGTCTTAAAGACAGGATTTAAAACAGGAGTTTTAAGTTAGAAAACAGTAGGTTTCAGAAGTTTTGGGTTTCTTTAAACTCAGTAATAAAGCGGGAAGTTTAAAAGGACAGAATAGTTTTGAGAAGAGTGATTGAATAAAATCTAGTCATTTAAAGACAATACCAGGAATTAAAAGGTGCGTAGCAGTTTAGAAGTCTTCAATAAAAAGAGACAAATAACTTTTAGAAAATCCGTACTCAGTAGTAAAGCAATATTTAAAATAAAGCAGAGTAATTTCAAACAGGAGTGACTTACTTTGAAATCCATTAATTCGAAATAGGACATGAACCAGTAGTTTAAAGGAGTTTTAGTAAAAGGAGAGTGAGTGCACAATTTCAAGAACCAGTAATTTAAAAAAATAGAGCAAGGGTTTAGGAAAAACAGAATGATTTGCATGAACTTCAGAAAAGGAGAATCGTTTTGAAAATCCATCAGTTGCAGGAGTAAAAGTAATGACACACAGCAAGGTTCTAAGGTTTTCAGAAGAGACTGATTAATTTTAAAGACCACTTTTAATACAACCAAGACACAAAACAGTTGATTTTAGTTTTAATAAGTATTAGGCAAGATGTTTGCCTAGGCGTCCATATATATACTGATTATGCACACATTGATTATGAGTCCTGAAGCATGATTTCTAGATGCAAATTCAGAAGCAGTATCATTACGACATATTTTATTATAGTTATTAGCTGTGAACAAGATTTCAAAAGTAAATAGGAGTATAGTAGAGATGCTGAAGTAAACAACCTAAACATGGTTTCTAATGCATGGTATGCATGTCCTAAACATGATACTATTGCACACATAAGTAAAGAAATCCTATAGTCATGATTTCTACCCATAACTATCTAAGCATGCATAATCCCCTCCCATAATCACTATCCAGCCCCAAATATTCATTTTCAGATTATTACAGGTCAAGAATAATGAATTACATTACTGAAAGGAAAATAAGAAGCTACTTTTATAGGGAGCCTTCAATCAGGCCCATATCTCCCAACCTCAATCCTTTCAAGTTTCACAGCCTTACATGGTCTGGGCACTGCAATGTTCCCTAGGGCCCCAATGGGTCCTTGGCCAATACTAGCACCCAAACATAGTTACCAAAGTAGAGCAAGTGCAGTGTTGAATTACTAGCCTTGTGTGTCAGAGTTCAGTGGGTACTTAGAGGTACCCAAGGCAGTGCTCACACGAAGGGGGTAGAACCTAAATTTCTAACAGTAGTGAGATGTGCTAGAAGGAGAGAAAAGTTTGTAGTTGAACAAAGTTTACAGACAAACTGGAGAGTTGTTTTCAAAGATTAGCTTTTGAAAAACAACAGAAGTACTAATCACAAAGAAAAAGTTCAACAGTGTAGAATTGTACAGAAGGATAATGGGGTAAGGGGACAAGTAGGTCACATAATAACAAAAGGAGATCCATAGACTTAAGAATCTCATTTAATCTTAGTTACAAAAATCAAAGAGGTTCAGGGGACCAAGATTGCCAAGTTTAGACATGATAATAGACATCAACAGAATACAGTTATAACTGGTAAAATTAGGAGTAAACAATAGTCATATGAGCATCACTGACTCGGCATGTAAGTCAGAAAGAGATAAAGCATGATGGGTACTAATAGATAAACAACAGATTCAATTGCATGTTGAGCAGTAGAAGCATAAGTAGAAAAAAATCAGGAAGATAACAAACTGAAACAATAATAAGCACATTTGTTTGAGACTTGTAAATTAATTAGAACATACCAGTGATGAGAGAGAGCAAAGCAGAATGAAAAAAGCAAAGTGAGCGTACAATGTTAGCCTTGGCTTACAGCCGGCTAACAATAGACAGGAGCAGATAGAACAGTAGTAGAGTAAAAAGAGAAAGAGAGAGTTCTAGCACAAGAGATAGAGCAGAGAGAATAGTATTGATTATCCCTTTCTAATGCAAGAATAGGAGTACTTATAGTTTTGAAAATCAACCGAGAATATGGTCATAGGTAAAAATCCATCATAAAAATAGAAATAATCACAAGTCATAATCCAATCAATGTAAGTACTCCCCTTTAATTAGGGAGTCATAGTTCGAACGGATACAATAATGATAAATAAGGAAAGAGAATCGATTGAGGAACTGATTTTACCAAATAAGAGATAGTATGGCATGCAATTAGGACTAAAATACAGAATATACAATAAGGAAAATGTATCAAAGTAATTGACCGCATTTTTTACACATAAAATAAGGCAGAATAGGGTTTCATTAGGAAAATCAATCAGGAAAATCTCAGGTGGGATTCAAATCACAGGGATTCAATATCAATTAAGGAAATGTGACGACAACAAGGAGTCAATCGGAATTAGGCAATTAGTTACAATAAAGAACAAAGTAGTTAATTAAGTCAAGGAGTCAAAGAACCTAGGTACAGAGTACGCAATTAGGGGTAAATACATAAAAGGTTCAATTAAGTAAACAACTAGTAAAAATCAAGAAATAACACGGTTAATCAGAGAATAAGTTAAGAAATAATCAAGGAATGTAAAGAAAAATATAAGAATGATTTAAGAAAATCAGTACATATGTATCATCATCGCAAGTCAATGAATCAGACACTCAAAATAACACTAGCTTTAAGGAAAATAACATAGTTTTCCATGAATAAGCAAACATGTCGAGTATAAACAGAAAGAATCGACTCTCAAACCCTAATAGAGGCATACTAGGGTAAAAATCACAAAGTATTCCAATTAAACGAAGCAGTAACCATGAAAGTTAAACACATAGCAAAATCAGGTGGCAAATAATCAAGGACAAACTTCAGAATTCAAGCAAAGTGCAAAAATCGACATGAGCTAGTTAGGGTTGAGAAGGAACTCAATATAATCGATTAAAACTCATGAGAATCAGAGAATAGGTGCTTGAAAATCAGAAATCATTTTTTTTGAAGAAAAGATTTTCAGAAACCCTAATTTCAAAAAGGAGACAAAACGTTTAAAAACTTGAAGAATCGTAAAGATCGAGTTGAGAATAGTACAGAACATAAGAGAATGAGTCAAAATCGAAAAATACAGAGATTTAAGGGATATAGGTCATGATTAGGGTTTCATAAGAAACCAGAGAAAAGTAGGAGAACCTGCCGTGAAACTCAGGAATAACGGTGGTTATGGCACCATCGAGTCAAACCCCATCGGAGAAAGGCCGGAATCAACCTAGGAAGAGCTCCAGTAGCCATCTGGGCACGGTAAAGACCCATGGAGGTCTCAGATACAAAGTAAGCCGGAGCAAGGAGGCGTCAAGGCGGCTGGTGGTCGAAAGGAGAGAGGTCGGAGGTGGCCGGAGAGGAGATGAACTTCATCGGAGAAGGAGGTGAACCAGAAGGTTCTACAGAAAAGTAGGAGGGAAAGAGATGAGAAGAGAGAGAGAGACAGTCTCGAAGAGTGAAGGGTCGGAGGGTAGTTGGAAGATTAATTATGGTAAGCTTTGATCTGGGCCGTTAATTTGAATTAATCAACGGGTCAGATTGAAGTACGGATTGGGTCGGGTACATTTTAAGGATTGGTCTTGGCAATTGGGTTGGTTACATGGGTTGGGTTAAATGTGTACAAAATGTGGCTGAATTTTAAATAAATGTGGCTAAGTGTTAAATACCCAATAAAAATAGATAATTAATTAATTAAAATAAGCAATAATTATAAAAAATGAAATTAAGTTAAAATAGGTAAAATCACAGTAATTATCTAATATTAGGTGTTAAAATGCATAAATTTCGAATTGAAACAGTGCAAAAATGTCCACTTGGGCCATAATTGTAAAATTGTTGTAATTGAAATTAAATAAGACCCAATTGGCTAATTTGTGAAATAATTGAGTTTCACTAGATAAAAATTGATTAAAAATAACATGCTGCGCGGGGAAATATTTTAAAAGTATTTATAGCATAATTTATGAATTATTCAAATATGAAATATTAGAATAAACAAGAAAATAATTTAGTAAAAATATGGAAAAATAGGGGATAACATTCATTATTACAAAAAGTAATTTTGAGGGCTTATATGCAAGTTTGAAAAATAATTTGAGGAAAAATTGGGTATCAACAACGCTATAGAAACCTTACTCTGTTATATTGTGCATGCATCATGGTCAAATCTAGTCGGGTTAACGTGTCGTCTGCAGTATAACCCTTTAAGACAACCTTATCCAAAAGTCCATCGGGTTTGTCATAATCCCAACGGATGCAATCACGTTCTGTGCATTTATTTGGAGAACTAAATGCATGCATGCTAGTCATAAGTGTATAAATAGTCGAGTCTGGTGGGGGTAAGGGTCAAACCTTATCTATTTTGCAAAAAATGAGGCATGAAGTCCCCAGGTTCGGCATGGTCCAAATAATACCACCACTATTGCTGGATTGGTGGGAAGACCTCTCGCCCAGTGACAAACACCATGTGAAGAGGGTCCTCGGGAACTTGCCCTCTTTACTGGATATTCAACCAAACAACATATTGGTCGAAGCAGCCACTATGTTCTGGGATAGAAAAAGGTCTGTGTTCCATTTTGGGAACATAGAAATGACCCCCCTCTTGGAGGAGATAGGGGGTTTTGCGGGATTACCTTGGGACAGTCCAGGTTTGTTGATACCGGAGAACCGTGCCACTAGGGGGTTCCTGAAAATTATGGGTTTGAAGAAGAATGATGGTTTAGAGTGCCTGACAGAGTCCTACATACCTTTTGATTAACTCTATGAACGATACGGCCATAGAAAATCCTATCGTATCTTCCACTATGAGTTCTCTATTACTTCCTTGGGTCATATTCACCGCAGGGTTTTTGTGTTCGTCGGTTGCTTCCTGGGTCTGATGATGTATCCAAGCAAAGGAGACCGAATTCGCACTAGACTGTCTATGGTAGCCAAAACCTTAATGGAAGGGATCGAAGGGTAAACATATACCATTGTCCCTATGATCATAGTAGACATATACCGAGCCTTGGACCACTACCAGAAGGGGGCCATGCACTTTGAGGGTTGTAACTTGCTACTACAGGTTTGGTTATTGGAGCATCTCCAGATAGGCCAATATGGTCAGGAATTTCCACGAAGGGCGTGGAATGATCATATAGCCTTCCACCATCCTAAGAGGATGACCTACATCTCTGATAGGTTCGCTCAACTGGAAAATGCTACAGAATGGGCGCAATTTTTTGATAATTTGACCGGGGACTAGGTTCAATGGATGTTCGAATGGTTCCCTACCAGTGAATTCATCATCAGATCGAGGGACGCTCCGCACCTGGTGTTGATTGGTTTAAGGGGAATATATCTACATGTTCCCATCAGGGTCATGAGACAAGCGGGTAGAAAGCAAGTTATACCGCGAGTCTCCAAAATGAGTCATTACAGGGCAGATTTTCAGGACGACAATATCCCGTACAAATGTGAAGCTCAGCATCTGTGGCATATCAAGGTTATTATAGAAAAGGACACCATCAAGCCTGAAAGATACCACACAGGGCATGTACGCTTTTACCTATCATGGTTGGAAGATAGCATAGTAGGAATAGTTGAGCCAGGCATCAGCAGAAACAAGGTCATAAACGAAGCGGCTGAGACTCAAGTGAAATACAATAATCAACACAAAAAGGTTCGTGAGTCCGAGGCTGAGCATCTTGAGAAACACAAGACTAATATGGAACTAATCGATGAGTGGAAGGAAAGGGCCATCAAATCTAGTGAAAGGTTGGAATATTTGGAGCATGGTCTGATGGAGCTAGAATAAAAGACAAGTAAAAAGGGTCGCCGACTGCTAGAATGCTGAGGGAAACAAAGGAGGGCATCTAGATAGGGTATACCTGTTGTTGGGAATGCACGACCTGGGGAACCTGATTGACAGAACCAAGAAAACCAAGCCTGGGGAAGGTCCTTCGGGGACTAAGTAGTCTAGGTTTCCTTTTCATTGATTTTACCAATGTAATAACGCCAAGTGCCATTAGTGACTTTATTTCCTGCTCATTATTTTAGTGTCGTTTTGGACTCTTCTATTTTACATTAATGAAATGAGGCATTTTTTGCATCTAACTTCTCCAAAATCAACTTGCCCCTAGGCCTACCTCTGGTAGAAGGAGGCTCCCAAATTAGGACACGTTTTTATTCCTGCACTATGTGTTTAAATACTACAATATTTTCTCATGATCCTTACTGACATGGCTACCTTTTATTTTTGTTTTTGTTTCTCTTTTGATTATTCCCCTCCCCAAAGGTTGGTTCGTGCATTCTGGCATCATCATCATATAACACAAGATTCAGGGGCCTTCCACCTCCTCCTCCTCCTAGTCCACTTAAAGGCAAAGGCAAAGGCAAAATGGAAGATTTGGGCAACATCAGATGGGAAAACACATCGCCTGTGGAACGAACAGAATCGTTTGAAAATCAAGGTACTCACGTTCAGAATGATGTTATGTCACAACTCGAGCAAAGGTTGTTGAAACTCCAAGGGGAGCTTGAGCATGTCCGGAACATGGCAAATTTATCCTTCTCACTCGTTGTCCCAAATGTCATTCAAAATCCCATACCTCCTCAGAACACCCCAAACAAACAGAACCCTCCCAGAACTCATCATTACACAACTCCACCGAAAAAACAAATTATCCCACCACAGCACCAGCACAACACTTTCCACGCTCCAATAAATACCTCGCTAATTATCCCTAAACCAGAAGACTCCACAAGTAACCACCTCTATGCTAAAACACCAGGTCATCAGAACAACCCCATATACGTGGAGACTCTACCTCACTCTACCCAACACATTGCTTACACACCTGAATCCAGTGAGAAGGATATGCTCATTAAGAATTTTGCCGAGGAACTCAAGAAGCTGACTAGTCAAGTTCAGAGCGTTGAAGGGAGCAAGGGAGTCGAAGGGTTGAGCTATAAAGATCTCTGCATACAGCCTGATGTTGAACTACCGGAGGGTTACAAACCTCGTGAGTTTTGAAATGTTCGATGGTACAGATGATCCCAGGGTCCATCTGAGGACCTATGGTGATAAATTTGTTGGAGTAGGAAGAGATGACAAGATTCGCATGAAATTGTTTATGAGGAGCCTCACATGAGATGTTTTATCTTAGTACATCGGCCAAAACCCTAAGAAGTGGTCTGATTGGGTAAGTATGGCATCGACTTCATGGACCAATTCAGGTTCAATACGGAGAATGCACCAGATGTGTTCTACATCCAGAACCTCAAAAAGAAGCCCACTGAAACTTTTCGCGAGTATGCCGCTCGTTGGAGATCTGAAGCAGCCAAGGTTAGGCCAGCCCTAAAGGAAAGAAAATGAACAAATTATTCGTCCAGACACAAGACCCGCAGTATTATGTGAGGTTAATAGTGATGGAAAACCACAAATTCTCTGACATCATTAAGCTGGGTGAGAGAATTGAACAAGGTATCAATAGTGGAATGGTCACTAACTTTGAGCCCCTACAGGCCACCAACAAAGCCTTGCAGTCTGGTGGTATACCCAAGAAGAAAGATGCAGGAACGGTAATGGTTGCACAGGGACCCAAATCCCCGTTGGTATACCGAACTCCTCACTCACCTATTAAGCACCCTCGCCCACCTATCAGTCAACACCTCCACCAACATATCAGCCATCTCTACCGTCTACATATCAGCCTACTTCCCCCAGATACTCCCTACCAGCTCCTGTTTATCATACTTACAACTCTCAGCCATCTCACTTCCACTCACCCCCTGCTCGCCAAAATTTCCCGAGACCTCGACCCAACTTTTATCGCAGACCTCCTAAACAATACACTTCCATTGCTGAACCTATCGACCAGTTGTATAAAATATTAAAAGCTGCTAGTTATGTCACTCGTATCCCTTCTATAACCCCTGAAAATCCATCCCAGTGGGTCAATCCAAACAAGACATGTGCATACCATTCCGGCATGAAGGGGCATACAATTGATGAATGTCACTCATTGAAGGATAAGATCCAGTCTATGATTGATAACAAGGTCATCCAGGAAAAAGAAGTTTCTCCCAATGTTCGCAACAATCCGCTTCCAGACCATAGGGGTGTTAACATGATAGAGATAGAAGAAGATTGGGACCCAGAAGGGGTCGATCGGGTTAATCATAAAAGGCGGTGACCCAAAGAAGCCAGCAGTCACTCTTAATCCCATCATAGTCCAGATTCAGCCATCCGGAGACGTCGAGGTAACTGTGTCACTCCCATTCAAGTTTGAAACGGCACCACCTACAAACACACATTTGACGTTCGAGGTTAAAGTTATGCCGCTGCTAAGGCACCCATTCCATTTGAAGTGAAAGCAGCTGCACCAATCACAGTGACAGTGTCAACCATGCCATATTTCAACGACAAGGTTGTACCTTGGGATTACACGGCTGAAGCGAGAAGGAAAGGGAAAGTCAAGATAGAGGAAGTTGGTTCTACACATGGGATGACAAGGACCGGCGGGGTCTATACACCTGAAAACTTGGCAGAGTCTAGCAATAATGCTTCCAACAGGCCACCCGTCATTGAAACAGGCCCAGATGATCTTTGGAGGAAGGTGCAGGCCAGGGAATACTCATTCATCGATCAACTGAACAAAATTCCATCCCAGATATCCTTTATGTCATCGCTGCAGAATTCAGAGACACATAGGAATGCTTTGATGAAAGTGTTGAACAAACCATATGTTCCAAATAACATAACTAGTGGAGAAATGGCCAATATGGTAGGTCAAGTACTGGAGAGTCACAAGATTACTTTCCACGAGGACGAGTTGCCTCCTTAAGGGCTAAGTCATAACAAACCACTACACATCATTGTGCAATGTGAGGACTACTTCATCACCAGAATTTTGATCGATCGTGGATCCAGCCTCAACATCTATCCGTTGACAACACTCAAGAAATTGGGCAAGGTACTGCATGAGATCAAAGAAGAATCTATGAATGTAAAGGCTTTCGACGGTTCTTAGAGGTATACCATCGGCGAAATCAGTCTTTGTCTGCAAATGGGACCTACATGGTTCGAAATTGAATTTCAGGTGATAGACATATCGGCATCCTATAATCTATTTTTGGGATGCCCATGTATACATGTCGCCAGGGCTGTAGCATCAACATTGCATCAGGTGGTAAAATTTGAATAGAACCACCAGGAAGTGATCATCCATGGAGACAGAAGCAATCCTATCTATGGTGTCGCCAGACCATCCCGGTGATTGAAGGTAGAAGAAGGCTGGGTGGAGAAACCCACCACCACATTGAACAGGTAAATGCAGCGGATAAAGACAAATGGTGGGACAGTAAGATCGAACGCATACTGAACTGGAGTGGATACGAGCCTTGCAGAGGACTCGGGAAAAATCTTCAGGGGATTCCCAAACAAATACAGTTGAAGCACCATGGCACCACTTTTGGGCTGGGATACAAATACACTTGGCAGGAGTAAAAAGACTGGTCACCACCATGGAGCGGTCCCTATTATCCATTGGAACAGCCTATACCACATTTGGAGCAGACTTTCTGGCAAACTGATATCATATGGGGGTCAGGAGAAGAAGAAACTCTAGCAGCTTTGAAGGATCTATTCCTGGAAGATGGTGACATGGACTCTTGTGTTATTGTTGAGGAGGAGGAGAAGGAGGAAGGCCATACCATCCAAGCTGTGAGTAAGGGATCATTCCTCAAGAATTCGACTGTCAGACCATCCAAGGCCCGACGAGTCCCGGGGTAGAAAGGCTGAACAAGCATTGTTTATTTCATTTTGCTAATGATTTCCTTTTCCGCATTTCCTTTTTTTGCATTTTCAAATAAAATCTCCAATGTTCCAAAACATTCAAAAATCACTTCATGTTTCAATGAATCTGTATTCATTTATTACCATTTTCTCTCATTATTTTATCTTACAGCATTACTATTTCCTATCTTGATGAACCAATGACTGTGGCATGCAATGAGACAACGCAACAAAAGGACAGTGATTCAGAGGAAGAAGATACCATACCCGATGAAATTATCAGAGAAGTTGCGGGTTTTGAAAATAGACCTAAGTCAAATCTGGACGAAACCGAGATAGTCAACCTGGGAGATTCGGATACTGTCAAAGAAACTTGCATCAACATCATCTATCGCCATCAAAGAAAGTGGAAAACACACAATTCTTGAAAGAGTATGAAGACATATTTGCATGGTCATACAATGGCATGACTGGTCTAAGTACATCCATTGTGGCTCACAAGTTACCAACCAATCCAATGTGCCCGCTGGTAAAGCAGAAGCTCAGAAAATTCAAGCCTGATATGAGTCTGAAAATCAAAGAGGAAGTTACCAAGCAAATCAACGCCAAGGTTCTCAGGGTAGTTGAATATCCGACATGGTTAGCCAACATTGTGCCAGTGCCCAAAATATATGGAAAGGTCAGGGTTTGTGTCGAGTAGCGGGATCTCAACCGAGCCAGTCCGAAGGATGATTTTCCTCTCCTGAACATACACATCTTGATTGACGATTGTGCAAAGAATGAACTTCAATCGTTCGTGGATTATTTTGCTGGTTACCACCAGATTTGGATGGACGAGGGAGACACTGAGAAAACAGCTTTCATTACGCCGTGGGGGCCTACTGTTATAAGATGATTCCATTCGGCTTAAAAAATGTTGGGGCCACCTATATGAGAGCTATGACCACTATCTTCCATGATATGATACATAAAGAAATTGAGGTGTATGTGGATGACGTCATCATCAAGTCCAAGAGAGCCACTGACCATATAGCAGATTTGAGAAAATTCTTCGATAGGCTGCGAAAGTACAACTTGAAGTTAAACCCCGCAAAGTGTGCGTTCGGAGTTCCTGCTGGGAAATTGCTTTGGTTCATCGTCAGCCACCGAGGAATAGAACTGGATCCATCAAAGGTCAAAGCCATCCAAGAATTTCCACCGCCAAAGAACAAGAAAGTTGTGATGAGTTTCTTGGGACGCCTTAACTACATCAGCCGATTCATAGCCTAGTCCAAGGTTATAAGTGAACCAATCTTCAACATGATGAATAAAGATGTTGCGACCGAATGGACCGAGGATTGTCAAAAGGCTTTCGACAGAATCAAGGAATACTTGTCAATGTTACCAGTCTTGGCCCCGCCAGAGCCAGGTAGGCCCTTGCTACTCTACCTTGCGGTATTAGATGGAGCTTTTGGCTGCATTCTGGGGCAGCACGACGATATAGGAAGAAAGGAACATGCTATTTATTATCTGAGTAAGAAGTTCACTCCACATGAGGCACGGTATTCTCTACTGGAACGTACCTGCTGTGCTCTAACCTGGGTAGCCCGGAAGCTAAGGCATTACTTCTGTGCCTACACAATGTATCTCATATCTAGGATGGATCCCTTGAAATATATCTTTTAGAAGCCCATGCCCACTGGAAAATTGGCCAAATGGAAAATCCTACTGAGTGAGTTCGACATCGTCTACGTGACTCAGAAAGCGGTCAAGAGGCAAGCACTGGAAGATCATCTTGCCGAGAACCCCGTGGGAGGAGAATACGAACCCCTGAAAATGTATTTTCCCGATGAAGAAGTGTCATTCACAGGGGAAGACATTGCAGAATTCTATGACGGGTGGAGAATGTTCTTTGACGGAGCAGCCAATTTCAAAGGAGTCGGCATTGGAGCTATCCTGATATCGGAAACAAGTCAACACTACCCGGTATCTGCCAAACTCATATTTCCCTTTACCAACAATATGGCAGAATATGAGCCTCCATCTTATGGCTCAATATGGCCATTGACATGAGTATGCAGGAGTTTTTGGTAATTGGTGACTCAGATATGCTAATACACCAAGTACAAGGAGAATGGGCTACCAAGAATTCCAAGATATTTTCCTATCTGCACCATGTGCAGGAATTGAGAAAAAGGTTCACAAAGACAGAATTTCGGCACGTCCCCAGAATTTCAGAATGAGTTTGCCGATGCATTGGCCACTCTATCACTCATGATACAACATCCAGATACAAACTTCATTGATCCTATTCCAGTAAAGATCCATAGCCAACCGGCATACTGTGCCCACATTGAAGAAGAAGCAAACGGGAGACCATGGTTCCACGACATCAGGGAATATTTGTCAAAGGGAGAGTACCCAGCGCTTGCAAATCACACTCAGAAACGCACGCTCCGGAGATTGTCCAACAATTTCTTTCTCAGCGGAGGAAACTTGTACAGAAGGACTCCTGACTTGGGATTATTAAGATGTGCCGATGCAAAGGAAGCCTCAAGACTACTTGAAGAGATACATGCTAGGACCTGTGGCCCACACATGAATTTTTTTGTCTTAGCAAAGAAAATACTCAGAGCCGGTTACTTATGGATGATCATGGAAACGTACTGCATCCAATATGTCTGGAAATGCTATTAATGTCACGTATACGCAGATATGATAAAGGTACCCCAAAATGAGCTCAATGCAACAAGCTCACCTTGGCCATTCGTCGCCTGGGGAATGGATGTTATTGGACCAATCGAGCCCACAGCCTCAAATGGGTACATGTTCATCCTAGTAGCTATTGAATACATCACCAAATAGGTCGAAGCGGCATCATACAAAGAAGTGACTAAGAAAGTCGTGGCAGACTTTTTCCGTGACCGTATCATTTGTTGATTCGGGTTTCCGGAGTCAATCATCACCGACAACGGCTCCAATCTCAGCAGTGATCTGATGAAAGCCATGTGCGAGACTTTCAAAATCAAGCACAAGAATTCCACAACCTATAGACCACAGATGAATGGATCTTTTGAAGCCGCCAACAAGAACATCAAAAAGATATTGAGAAAGATGATAGAAAAGCACAAACAGTGGCATGAAAAATTATCATTCGCCTTACTGGGATACCGCACTACAGTACGCACACCAACCGGGGTAACTCCTTATTTACTGGTTTATGGTACGGAAGCTATTATCCCTGCCGATGTGGAGATCCCTTCCTTAAGAATCATACAAGAAGTTGAGCACAGCGATGCAGAATGGATAAAAGGCCGCTACGAGCAGTTGGCCCTCATAGATGGGAAAAGGATGAATGCAATATGTCATGGTCAACTTTATCAGAATAGAATGTCCAGAGCCTTCAACAAGAGAGTTAAGCCAAGACAGTTCACACCGGTGCAACTGGTGTTAAAGAAGATTTTTCCACATCAAGACGAAGCCAAAGGGAAATTTTCTCCCAACTAGCAAGGTTCGTATGTGGTTCACCGAGTATTGATAGGAGGAGCTCTCATACTTTCATAAATGGATGGAGAAGTTTGGCCAAAGCCAATCAATTCAGATGCAGTCAAACGATATTATGTGTAACTTTCTATGCTTTTCTTCAATGATGTGAATTGAACTACGCCTGACCTGATTCCTGTTTAAGAGGGGATATCTAGGCAGCCCTATGGGTTCGGTCATAATTCGATACAAATCTCATTTCCCCCCCAATTGGAAACTGGGGCAGAATTTTGAGGAGTTTAGCCGATCGTAGCATGTACAACGGTCAGAATCGTCAACCATCTAAGTGGGGCAAAATTTTGAGGAGGACCCTAAATATTACGTAGCATGAGTGGTCGCAATGTCTTGAACCATGTCACGATCATCGGTTCATCTAAATTTCTCAAATATATTTTTACTATGTCTTTATAAAATCATGCACGCTTTCAAAATATAGATCTGTTTAGCAAATGCTACCCCAACGACGCAAACAGAATCATCAGAACAAGCAGAGCGAAGCAAGTAAAGCCAACAAAGACACGAATCAACCTCCCCCATCTACAGAACTCACGATTTTTCTTTGGATGCAGGAACAAAGAATGAACATGTTAAAAATCACAATCCTCGAAACCATCGTACTTGCCGACATTTTCTATCAGCACGAACAAAGAATTCTTCGTAGTCACAATGCTCACAACAATCGCAATATCCAAAGCCTGCTTCCTGCTAAGAAATTCTACTGTCATTTACTATTTAATCCCTTGGATAAGGCTAATCTTTGCCTTCATTTTCATAAGGCTAAGCTCTGCCTTCATCTTGCATGGGACTAAGCTTTGTCCCGCATTTTGCATGAGGCTAATTTCTGTCTCCATCTGCATAAGGATAACTGATGCCTTCCTATCTGCATGAGGTTAAGCTCTACCTCCATCTGCATAAGGCTAACCGCTGCCTTCCTATCTGCATGAGGTTAAGCTCTACCTCCATCTGCATAAGGCTAATCTTCGCCTTCCATCTTGCATAAGGCTAATCTTTGTCTTTTCTTGCATAAGGCTAATCTCTGCCTTCATTCTGCATAAGGCTAATCTTTGTCTTCCACATCTCTGCATGAGACTAAGCTCTGTCTCCATACTTGCATGAGGCTAAGCTCTGCCTCCAATTTTCTTTTCACCAAGACTAAGCGCTATCTCTCAAGCATTATTTATTTCGGTTCTCTTTCGGGCTAAGATCTGCCTTTCATTTCCCAAGACTAAGCTCTGCCTTGTGGAAGTCATATTACTGCATTTCATGGGCTGAAATATCACTAACATGTCCAAAGTCCTCATTGTCTAACGGCAAATCCTCATAGCCGGAAGACAACATGTCATGGCTTGAGGATCTCTCTCAATTTTGCATATCATTATTCAAAGGCGTCATAGTTCAGAGGCACCATCTTCATGGCCCGAGAACATCATTTCATGGCCTGCGAATCTCTCATCAAACCATTCATGGCCCAGGACATCATGATCTGAGGACGTCATCCCTAACCGTCTGAAGACAACATTCATAGTCCAACGGGAGGTTGCATCATGTTTAAATTTATTCATAGTATACGTCTGTATTGCTTGTATTTGCAGGTAACCCGACAATCAATGGCTAACCCGCAGGAGCGATCTCGCTCCAATTCTCCCAGTCATATCAAACCTAACTCTCCCGTAGAACCGTTCATTCATCTAGCCCTACATATTGCGTCCGTTCTTGTGATGAATTCATCGGTATACTTTGCCCGATGAATCCGGAACTACATACGGCCTTATTCTTGTAAAACCAGGGATATGTAGGCAGCTCAGAAGACAGGGTGCGGCCTAAATCTCTCTAGCCATTTCGCTCGGTCAAAATTGACCATCATATCTTTACCCGACAACTCTTTCATCCTTTCCGGTTAAAAAGGGACAGTTGTTGATACCCAATTTTTCCTCAAAATATTTTTTAAATTTGCATATATTGCTTCAAAATCATGTATCAATAGCAATTGATATCTTTCCACAATTTCCCTATATTTGTATTAATTTATCCAGTATTTTATTGCCAATAAACAATTATAAAATTGCATTACAGATGATTTAAAAAGCATTTCTTGGTTTCATTAATTATTTTTGGTCCTATTAAGACCAAATTATTTCATTATTAGCCAAATTGGCACCTTTTGGCTATAATTGCAATAACTTTGCAATTATAGCCCAAGCATATGATTTCATTTTATTTTTATCCAGAAATTAATCATTTGTATTTTTAAAATACTAAGTGATCATCTTAATTATTTTCTACGCATGAAATTCATTATAAATTTGTTTAATTAATTTACATGGGGTATTTAACAGATAGCCACTTCCATTTCATTTATAACTTAATTAAACCAGACCCAAGTCTGATTAAAAACAGCCCAAATACCCCAAGCCCAATACACTATCCTACCCGACCCAATCCTTTGTCTAATCTGAACTGTTGATCAATTTTAATTAACGGTCCAGATCTCCCCTTTCCTTAATTAACCCTAGAGACTACCCCCCCCCCCCTCCTTCCCCTCTCATTTCTCTCTTTCACTCCATCGTTACACATATCTCTCATCTCTCAAACTCTCTCTCCAAAACCTAACCTCTCATCGGCCGTCGACTTGCCGGTAACTATGGTGGTCTCACCGCCTTGCCATCCTTCATGGATCCTTCTCACACCAGGTTATTGTTGCCTTGAGGTCCTCCAAGGAACCGGAAGGCGGTTCACTCAGCTCCCATGGTTTTCATGTCATTCTCAAGCCGTCCATGGCCATCTGAGTAAGATCCTCCCATCTCAGGTTAGAACCTGTGGTTTCTAAGCCGACTCTCTCTCTCTCTCTTTAGGTTCTCTCTCTGAAACCCTAATTTTAACACTGGATTTCTTAGATCTGCAACAGATTTGAGCCTATTCGAGTTATCTTTACTGTTTCTTAAAGATTTTTCCGATTTTTTCTAAAGAATCTCTTCACCTTCAAACTAGGGTTTCTTAACCCCTTTTCAAAAAATGATTATTCTTCTGAATTTAGTGTTATTCTGTGATTTTCACTGTATTTAAATGATTTGTTTAAGTTTTTCCTTCATCTAATTTTATTATGTTGAAAACTCTAAGTTTCTTGGTTTAATCTTTGGGTTCTGAGTTCGTCTTTATTGTTCGTTCTTTCAACTTGTTTGCATGTTTGATTCTCATGAATCTTCTTCGATTAGTCTGAGTATTTTGTGATTTCTACCCTATTATGTTCATTAGGGTTTACGATTATTGCTTCTTCCGCCTATATCATGTCTATTCTGTTAAGTCATATCATGTTCTATGTGAATCCCTAATTTTATGTAGTTTTCACCCTATTTGGCTTACTAGGGTGATTCTGCCTATTATGTGTTTACCTCGCTAACTCTCAGAGGTTTACGTATATTAGTACTATATTCAAGTTTGAATCTCTAATTCTATATGATCTTTAATTTACCATATCTATTAGGGTTCTAATTCTTGTCTTCTGCCTTGCTTATCATGTGTTTATTCTGTGCAATTTGTGTTGATTTCCCCTAATCAGTACTATTTCCTATTTGAACCCTTGATTCCCTGTGATTGATACCTTTCACTAATCCCTTATGATGATTTCCCTGTTGATTTTCCGACCTTAGCTTATTTCTTGCCTTATTTTATAGTCGACTATGCTGTCAAACTAATTCTCATGTTATTTCCTTAATTAGAATCCTCTGAACCTAGCCTCAATTACATGTTATATACTGGTACTGTGCTGAACTTATTTCCTTATTGTGTTATACTCCAGTCATATGGTATCTTTCCTTATTTATTGCATGTCTATTACCGTTCAACGTTAACTCCTTAATTGAAGTGTGTACTTATATTGATCTTATGTTGATTGATTCTGATTCCCAAATTGCTGCCTGACTTTGATTGTTATGTTATCCTACCTAGTTTCAAACTACTATATATGCTCTTTATCATTGACACTAAACACACGAACACATTAGTTCAAACTCTATCTCCTACACTCAAAGATTTATGCTCTCTTTCTGTGTCACTTACTATTATTCTGAGTTTGCCGGCTTCAAGCCAAGGCTAACTATTCTGCTCTCCTGCCCCCTTCACCTTTGTGTTTACTGTCCCTTTACAGGTATGCTCTGATTTTCAATTTAATTCCCAAAACCAATATGTTTCTTTTACTGCTTCAGTTTATCATGTTCTTGATATGTTTCTATCTATTGTTTGATGTTCAACATGCAATTGACCTCTTTGCATCATTGCTTCATCTAGTATGCAAATTATGTCATAACTCTTTAGGATTAGAATGTTTTTATAAACTTGTAATCTGATTCAATATGACTCAATTCTTTTTTGATGCATGTGTACTAGTTGCCTAGTTCTGGTATGCCTTATTGATTTGTCAGCTCCTACGACAATAAGTACATACTTGTTGTTGTAGATTACATGTCTAAATGGGTAGAAGCTGCAGCATTCCCCACTAATGATGCACGAGTGGTGGTGGGGTTCTTAAAGAAGAATATATATTCACCCGTTTTTGGACCCCAAAGGCCATTATTAGTGACAGAGGCACTCATTTCTGCAATCGTGTCTTCGAAAAGTTGCTTGCTAAATATGATGTACGTCACAAGGTAGCAACCCCGTATCACCCCCAAACTAGTGGGCAGGTTGAGGTCTTCAACCGTGAAATAAAGAGTGTGCTGACCAAAACAGTTAATGCCACAAGAACTGATTGGGCGAAGAAACTTGATGATGCACTCTAGGCCTATAAAACCGCATTCAAAACCCCAACCGGTATGTCTCTATACAAGTTCGTATTTGGTAAGGCCTGTCACCTGCCCGTGGAATTAGAACATCGAGCTAGGTGGGCATTGAAGCAGTTGAACCTGGATCTCGATACTGCTGGAGAAAATCGAGTCACGGAGTTAAACGAGTTGGAAGAGTTCAGAGGACAAGCATTTGAAAGCACCAGGTTGTATAAGGAACGAATGAAGAGATTACATGATAAAAACATTGTGGTCCGAGATTTCAGACCAGAGGACAAGGTATTGCTTTACAATTCAAGATTAAGATTGTTCCCGGGTAAGCTCAAGTCCCGATGGTCTGGCCCTTTTAAGGTGGTCAACGTATTTCCTTAAGGTGCGGTGGAAATTACTGCTGAGGATGGGTCTAACGCCTTCAAGGTCAATGGACAACGATTAAAAAGATATGTGGGAATGAATGAAGCTAGTATGATGGCTATTGTGCATCTGGTTGAACCTAAAATAATGAACGATCCTTAAAAAAAAAACTGCATTTATTCTGCGTCATGCCGCGATGTTAAATCAGGCGCTTCATAGGAGGCAACCTATTGACTTGTTGTAATCGTCGTGCCACGACATTAACTAAGGCGCTTGTTGGGAGGCAAACCAATGCGTAGTTAAATCTTAGTATATCTAGAAGTATTTCGTGTGATAATAGGTACTAACGAGCTTGCAAGTGCATTCGGGTGAAAGGAGCAGTGTTTTGGCATGACGGAAAGTGGGGCCAAAGCCGAACGCCCAGCAAAAGCCAGAAGACCCCAAGTGTTAAGCCCCAAACGCCTGGCTAATGTCAGGGGGCATCAGGCGTTAAGCCTAAAACGCCTGGCTAACGCCAGGGTGCCCTGGTTTTTTGACTATAACGCATACCAAACGCCAGGTAAGTCCCCTCTTCCTATTTTTACATCTCCCAACTCTCTCTCTCAAGCAAGTTTCTACTCCCAAGCACACAACCAACACAGATTTTCTCTCGTACTCACACCAAAACACATATATTAATACACACATCTTCACTACAACAACACCCACAACACACACAGATCTGCACACGTTTGATTTTCGTGGTGCACTTTATCCGACAAACACACATCAATATTTGAGGTATGAGTCTATTTCTATCCTTTGTTACTTCGAATTGGGTGTTACAATTATGAAAGGTGTATCCTTGATTCATGTTGATTCTTATTGGGTTTATGCAGTTCATGGTCATATTGTATTGTGTTGTGAACCCCAATCCCGGAAACCCTTTAGGAATGGGCTGAAATTGTGAAGCTAAGTGGTATTATGGAACCCCAAACAGATTTGGGTAGATGAGGTAGTCCCTCGAGTCCATAAGAGCTCCTATGGACATTGTGCTAGCCAAGTGCTCGATGTAATGCCTCAATGGCAATACATATCTCATTTGGAACCCGAGTCTTCGGGAAACAAACCACTAGTTTCATGTATCTTGAACTCCATTATATTTTAAGTGTGAAGTGGCTCACGAGAAGCCTTATGTTTCAATTGTTCATAAACACGCCAAGGTGAAGTCTGAGTAACCTTGGCAAAGTGGGAAAGCGTATAGTACACACTTTGTGACACACACTAACTACTGACCATTTGTGCAGGGCAAACGATGCTACCCAGGAGAGCCACCGGCAAAGTAAAGTCCACGTCTTCGGCCCCAGCAAAAACAAAAAGAAAAATCCCCACCACCTCAGAAGAAAATAAAAGGGGGAGATGCTACTTCAAGTATGACTGCTGAGGAAGCAGTAGCTGCTGTCGCTTCTATGAGACAGCAACCCGTTGGCCAACGAGAATATGGTATCAACAGCATACCAGCACATTCTAGGAAATGGTATGCACGCTGCAAGCCCAAGCATGTTCGCCCTGAAAGGGCCATTAAGGAAGGGAGTCTGAGAACAAAATTCCCGGCGATTTGGAGGAGCATCCATGAGTTGGGTTAAGGATATGTGTTCAGGCACAATGGTAACATCAACCTTAACTTAGTTCGGGAATTCTATGCAGGGTTTGACCCTAAGGACAAGGATGATTTGGTGCCAATTCGTGGGCACTTAGTGGATTTTCAGCCAAAGCCATATGTGATTTTCTAGGTGCACCAAATGTTCCGGTGGAGCCTCTAGAGCAATTCATCCGCCATCCTAACTATAAAGAGGTGAGGCACACACTTTGTGGGGTTGATTGCAGGGCTGCTTGGATTCGGGATAGAGCCACAAATCGCCATATAAGGTTTCCCAAGAAGAAAATGGAGACTGAAACCCATGTGTGGCTTAAAGTGATTAATGCATGGATACTACCGTGCACCCATGACACCTTAATTAGCCGAGAGAGGATTTGTGTGCTCTATTTCCTCATGACTGGGCAGAGAGTGGATGTGGGCCATCTGATGCGCTATCAAATGGGGTTGGTGCGTTCCAGCAATAGAATTGATCGAAAACCATTCCCAAATGTCCTGATTCAGTTCCTGCTAAATGAAAATGTAGCGGTTGATCCCAACTTTGACCATACCATTGATCAACTCGCATGGGAGACTGACATCACTGGCTTAAGACTGAAAGAAGAGTCTTCACCGACCATTGCCGAGAGCAATGCGCGGGATGATAGCTTTATGGCCCATCTTTATGGGATGATGGATTTGCAGTTGCGAATAGGAGGTCGCCTGGCGTCAGTTTATGAGAGAGATGAGTTGGATCAGAGATACCCGCTCAATGCGCATGCTCAACAGATGATTTGAGCAGGTGAGAGATACAAGCTCCCAGATGATGAGGATATCAACACACCTGATGACTCTGATGCAGCCGATGTGCTCAGATGAGGAAGATGATGGAGAAGAGGAGTTCGAGGAGGAATGGAGAGCATCCGATGATGAAGACGCTGAATGATCAGGGAGTTTCTTGCACCTTGTTTTTTGTATTTCTTGTTTTGTCTATATATGATGCACTGAGGATATTGTATGAATTAAGTGTGGGGTGTTGTACATATGTATTCTGGAATTGTTGTACCGTATGTGGTTTCTTGTTGTACTTTTGCATTCGTGATAGTAAATGATTTTTCTTTTAAGTATTTGTAGTTTTCTGTAGTCTTTTTATTTTAGGTAGAAAAAAAATGTGGACTCTTCCCGACGATGGATCTCCTAGACAGTTCTCTTGAGGGAAGTAAGTCTAAAGAAAATACCAAAAAAAAAAGATTTTTTGTTTTAGGTAGTGTAGTAATTCCCCCTTGATTTTTCTTTGGATCACGGTTCTTTTCCAAGGGTTTTTAATTGAACCGGGTGTAGGTAGTTTTTAATTTTTAGGAGTAGTAACCACATGGTTGAGAAATTAATTGCAGCAATATCTCGAAATTTATTGATTCCTTGAGAATAGTCAGTACTTTGGTTGTGACGCTTAGACTCAACTTTTTAACTCCAGGATAAATACCTTAAATCGTGGATTCTGAAATTTGCTTAACTGCTTTGACTGGAGTGTTGTGATAGATCCAATCCTGAGTGAGTTATGTGCCATGTGTGTGTGAGGTTCGTATGTATTCTANCTAAGCCTATAATTCTATTTCTTTGGCAACCACATTACAAGCCATACCCCTTTGTTTGAATTGATCATATATTTGAACCTTGTCACCTCTCGTAAGCACTGAAAAAGTGATGAAATATGGAAAAGTTAAAGTGTGGGGTGGTAGGTTGGTTTTTGAGGGGAACAATTGAAATAAGGAGAAAGGTGCACTGTTTTGAAAAAGTAAGAGTCACTTAGAAAAAAAAAAGAGAAAAAGGAAAAAAAATAGTTGTAAAAAAAAATAAAAAATAAATATATATTCCTTGACAAGTGGTGACTCTTGATCTTATTGTGCTTAAAGAAGTATGGGGTAATATACATTGATGTGAAGGTGGAGTTTGGCTTAATATAAGTTTGAGGTTGAAAGCTAAAGTATATGTATTAAAGTGCTTAGGGAGGTGTAGTCACTCTTATATCCAAATGTATCCTACCCGTCCCGCAGCCTACATTACAACCAAAGAAAGTCCTACTTGATCCTAGACTAAATGAGCTCGATTGGTAGAGTAGTACACTACGGGCAAGCCTATGGTGCATCTTTTGTGGCATATGAATATTATTTCTGAGAGCGAGTGAATTCTTTCTATCTTGAGTTCCTAAGTGTTCTTAAATTTTATTGTGTGAGGAACTAGCTCTTTGATTTGGTGAGGGCACATGATTCATGAAGGAAAGGTAATGTTGTTGACCTCTATGTTAGAGTAGTGAGTGGATTGTGAATAAAGCATGGTATATGTGAGTTGACTATTGAGGCGAGGATGTCACACCTTTGTGCTTAAACTATTTTAAAAATTCTTGGTATACGTATTAAGAGATTTGCTTAATAAGTTGTGTACATGAGTGTAGTTTGATTGCTCGAGGACGAGCAAATGTTTAAGTGTGGGGTGTTGATGTGTGGCAAGAATTCATGGTTTAACACAGTATGTGCCTTACATTTTATGTGCGTTAATGATAAAAATACACTCTGTATGTGCATAATGGAGTCTATTTCATGTGTAGGTGAATTGGAGATAGAAGCCGAGTTAAATGGGTGCATAAACGTCGAAAATACGCTCAAGAGTCGAAAAGGAGTGAACTGGGCTATAATCGGGCGTTTGGGCTGTAAAGCCTGGCCTAGCCATGCGTTAGCTATGCGTTTGAACCCAAACGCCAGGCCTGGCCAGGCATTAGCCAGGCGTTTGGGCCCTAACGCAAGGCCTGGCCAGGCGTTAGCCCGGCGTTTGGCCTGTAACGCCTGGTCCCTGGTCCAGTCAAATCCGAGTTTTGAAGATTTTAAGTGTTTCCCGGTTTGAATAAAAGTCTACTACACGTTTAGGGTTTGTGCTGAACGTATAAATAGAACCAAAAACAAAACTTGAAGGGACTTCCGCCATTAGAGACGAGAGAAGCTTGTGGAATACTACTCAGCAAAGCAAAACATTAATTTTTACATCCTTTATTCATTACTCTGTAATTTATTTATGCAAGTTATTTTGGATTTGATTATTATGAGCATGAGTAGCTAATTCCTTAATCTTGGGTTTTGGTGGAACCCGTTGGAGGATGAACTTATTGTGATATTAATATAACTTTGATTGGTTGATTAAACTCTATTTGTTTAACAACGTTTTTGTTGTAGTTGATTGAAGGGCCCTCAATTAGTTGTTTATTATGTATCTACTTGAGAGAGAGTGCATATTTAGGTAGTTGTTTGAATAACACCACTCCCAGAGTATAGACGAAAGTCATAACCGAGGGTTTAGAAGTTGGATTAGAAATAACGATACTTCGGGTGCAATTTAAAGTGAGCTGTAATGCAATCTAGCTAGCGTAACTTGAGAGAGTGCGTCTAGTAAATTATCATAATTACTTGAGAATGATTTATGGTAGATAGAGTGTTCATGATTGATAGAGACAACTAATCAAACTATAAGAAGTATCCAAGAAGGAAGTTCACCAACGGGGGAAACCATGACCTTAGACCTTTATTATAATTGTTTACACCATATTGTTAGTTAATCATTAGTTTATTAATTTTGTCAGTAGAAATAGTAAAACATTATTAATTGATATTCAAAAGTCTTCAGAAAATTGATTAAGTAAAAGTTTCGTATTCTGACGGCTTGATTGATACGTAAATTCTCTTTGGGATCGACTCTGGGCGTAATACCCCGGATTATTTTTGCAGCGTCCGTTTAGTCTTTATATAAGACATAGTTGAGCATGATCAATATCTAAGAAAATTTAGAAAAATAAACTTTAAATAAATAAATAAATAAAATTTTAAAAAAAATTAAGATCCCTCGTAAAGTATGACTTTAGAACTTGTCCGGCCGCCCCTGCTGTCTACCTTCTCAAAGCAGGATCTTTAAAAGATCTACGACCTGTGACAGCATACTTCCCGTTACCGGTATGAGAATATATTTATCTTACATAGATTAAAAAGAAACATAGCCTTTTGGCAAGCCGTCATCCTCAGTGAATGTACATGTGCACTGCGTTTTAAGTAATAAAATTTAATGAATTTCAACGTACTAATATCAGAAAATTTAACATGGAATTCGGTATTATATTTATCTTACATATATTAAATAAAAAATATGTATGTAATGTAAAACCCCAATTGATTGTCCTAAATATTAGGACTTCTCAATTACATAATTCAGTAAGGAAAGATTTTAAAAATAAATTTTATTTGTTTTGAATTCCTAAATATTAGAAAAATAGTTAAATTACAATGTTATCTAGTGTGAACTCTTTTTTTAAAGGATAAAAAATGCGAACGTCATTTCGTGAGAGACATCGTGCTTCTAATATAGAGTAGATAAATATGTAGTTCCTTTACAAACAAGTGCTCTTTACAAAAAAATAAATAAATAAACAAAAAAAATAAAAATAAAAAATCTAACTAACCAAATACAACTATTATAAAGAATGGCTATGTACAAATAAAATAAGGAAATTTTCGTTCATATATCATATAGGAAACTATATTACCAAATATGTTCATAGTTTGCATATTACCCGTCATGCTAATAGTATTTCTACAAAAAATAGACAATTCATTAAATAAAGAATCATTGTACCTGTAGGCTTCCTTATTTAGGTGCGCTAATATTGGGGAATGAAAGATTCTTTCAGATATTTCATTAAATAAGGAATCATTGTAACTGTAGGTTTCCTTAATTAGGCACGCTAATATTGGGAATTCCTTAATTAATTATCTGGTTTTAATGGATTCGATCTCATCTTTTTAAAATATTTAATTACTTGGAACTCAGCTGAAAGAGTTAAAAATATATAAGTTGTTCTAAGCTGTCAACACTTATGTCTAACGTAACAATATTGCAGATGTGTGTTAGTAAGAAAAATGTGGATGATTTAGTACTGCTTTGGACAAAAATATGTATCTAAAATGTGAAACATACATTTCAGGGGAAGCATGTCGAGTCCAAATATGTACCCAGTTTGTAGATATTTTGTAGATAAATTGTAGATTATTTGTATTCTGATTGTAGATACTTTTTTTTCTGTTTTCACAAATAAATAACGATTAAAACTTCTAGAAATCTTCTGCAAAAAATGCAATTATGTCGAAAGTCCCAATTATGCTACAGTTGAATGAGAATTGGGATATTAAAATTTAATGTACCCAGTTTGTAGATATTTTATAGATAAATAGATTGTTTGTATTCTGATTGTAGATGCTTTGTTTTCTGTTTTCACAAATAAAAAATGACTAAAACTTCTACAAATCTTCTGCAAAAAATGCAATTATGTCGAAAATCCCGATTATGCTACAATTGAATGGGAATTGGGAATATTAAAATTCAATGTACCCAGTTTGTAGATATTTTGTAGATAAATAGATTATTTGTATTCTGATTATAGATGCTTTATTTTCTGTTTTCACAAATCAAAAACGACTAAAACTTCTACAAATCTTCTGCAAAAAACGCAATTATGTCGAAAATCCCAATTATGCTACAATTGAATGGGAATTGGGAATATTAAAATTCAATGTACCCAGTTTGTAGATATTTTGTAGATAAATTGTAGATTATTTGTATTCTGATTGTAGATGCTTTGTTTTCTATTTTCACAAATCAAAAACGACTAAAACTACTACAAAATCTTCTGCAAAAAACGCAATTATGTCGAAAATCTCGATTATGCTACAATTCTTTTATTCTCATATATGCTCTTGTTACTCCTTACGAAACTGCTATGCTAAATATGGAATCCAAAAAAATATGATGAAGGGATAGATCATCCAAAGCAAAATCCTCCCATGAACTGTTACAAGAAAATTGACTTTTCCCAACAATTAGAGCATCAAAAGAAAAAGATAAAAAGATGTTGACCCATGTCACTGCATAGTTTTGAAGATTGACAAAAGGCTGACCAGTTGAACCAGGTCCATCAGAGCACACAACGTTAACTAACTTGCTGGCACATGAACCATATATGCTTAGGAGATGTTTTGAATATGAAATATCAATGAACCAGGAGATTGTCCCCTAATGCGAAAAGGTTGCAAACTGATCTGATTAACTGAAGTCGAATTCAGCAAGGAAAGTAACAAAAGAAAGGAAGTTGAGTTTTGTTCGAATTGGTTCACCCAGGTAGAGTTGGACTAGAATTGGAAGATAAGCTCAACGACTGACTCTATAACTACTTGATGTATTTCTGTTGGAATTCAACACACACAAAGCTGAAGTGGATCAAAGTCTGAAAGAAAAATTCCCAGACTTATTTTTTGTAGCAGAATCATTGTGCGATGCAAAGGCTACATTTCAACTAGAAGAACCAGTTCCATCTGATTGATTAGTGAGTCTAGTTGATTGTAGTAGGCGTTTTTAATATTGTATCTTTCAGCTTTCATAGAAGCAATTGTAATAGGTACGTATTATTCAAGTTAGAGTTAACTTGAGGTGTTTAGAAATTAGCTGGGGGCTAGTTATTACAAGGGGATTAGAGTTAGTCCTAGGATTACAAAAGAGTTTATTTTGTATGTCCGTTTGGCTCAGAGTTTTTAGTGAAGAGTTGAGCAAATCCTACTAAGGAGTAGGTCGTGATTTTTTCACCTTTTGAGCCAGGTGTTTTCCACGTAAAAAATATCTGTGTTTTTACTTTACTTCTTCTTATTATTCCGCAACAATAGTAATTGGAACACCAAGAAGAACCAGGTTCTTCTACTGAGACAGTGCTCGAAAATTGGGTACCACACAAAGTAACATATCTTATTGTGTGGTATTGAAGTCTAAAACATCAATTGGTATCAGAGCGGGTTATCCTTGAAAGGCTAACACCTTGGTGAATTTCAAGATGAGTGCAACACCTAGAAATTGGGAAGGTCAATCAACTGCAAGGCTACCACTCTTCAATGGTCAGTACTACTCATGGTGGAAAATTAGGATCAAGGATCACCTAATTGGAGAAGACTATGAACTCTGGGACATAGTCATTGATGGTCCTCTAGCCAGCATGATGAAGACTGCTGATGGTATAGGTATACCAAAGACAAGAGCTGATTGCACTACTGAGGATCTAAAGAAATGGGAGAAGAATGCAAAGGCCAAAAAGTGGCTAGTATGTGGACTAGATCCAGACAAGTACAACAGAATCCAAAGCTGCACCACTGCCAAAAGGATTTGGGACACCTTGCAAGTAGCCCATGAAGGAACACCTCAGGTAAAAAGGTCAAGAGGTACTCTACTATACTCTCAGTATGAAAACTTCACTATGAAAGAAGGAGAGACTATNAAGATCCTTACAAGGGTCTTGCCTATTTCTTGAGAAAGCAAAATCAGTGCTATCCACGAATCCAAAAATATGGCAACCCTCAGGTTGGATGAGCTAATTGGAAACCTCACTGCCTATGAACTGAGAAGGCAGACAATGAAGATGGATGGTCCAAAGAAGGAGAGGAGTCTAGCCCTAAGAATCACTGAGGGAGCAGATCTGGAAGATGATGAGATGGCCATGATCACCAAAGAATTCAGAAACTTTCTCATGAGGAAGAAAGGCATCTCTAGAGGAGGAAACTACAACAAAGCAAAAGCTCCAGAAAGACCAACCAACGAGGGATGCTATAAATGTGGTAAGACTGACCATCTCATTAAAAACTGTCCTCAGTGGGAAGTAGAGTGGAAAAAGGAAAGATATGAGAGAAGGAACAGGAGGAAGGAATAGGTTCAACCCAAGAAAACCACAACAAAGGCTATGGTTGCTTCTTGGGGGGAAAGTTCAGATGAAGAATCAGAAGATGGGGAGACTGAAGATCAGGCGCTCATGGAAATTGGAGAATCTGACAAGGAATCACATGAAGAACCAGAGGTAAGTATCTCCCATCTTAAAAACAAAGTAAAGTTCCTATCTAAGGAAAAACTCTCTGCATTGCTACTTGATTTCATAGATGAGTCTGAGGAAACAACCAAAGAGAAGGATCAACTATCTAAAGAATGTGCAATGCTAAAAGCAAAGTGCATAAATCTGGAAATCAGAGTCAGTGAATCTGAAAAGAAAAACCCTGACTTGTTGAACCCGGTTCATCCACTTGAAACTGAGATTCTAGAACTAAAATCTGAAAACTTAAAGCTAAAGCTAGGATCAAGTAAAAAAGTTGTTGATCATTTTCATATCATGTTAGAAGAAAACATGGAAAATTAAAAGATAAGATGTATGCCAAGGACGAACAAATAAGAACTCTTAATGAAGAACTTGGCAAAGTCAAACATGAATTAGATCGAACCTGCAAATGGAATAAATCCTCTGACGCCCTGATATAGCTTCAAGAGAATCATAGTAGCAATAGGAGAGGGATTGGTTTTGGAAGTCAATTTCCCAAGTGGGATCCCAAAAACAAGTATCTCACTCTTCTTGAGAATAAAATCTGCACCCATTGTGGTAAGACTGGGAACTACAAATATGAGTGTACTGCAAAAGAGCATGCCAGTCAAAAAAATGAGAGGTTTGTAAAAGGAAAAAAATGGCTACCAAATTGGGCCAAGAAAAATCTGATTCACCCATTCTCTCATAGAAAAGGACCCAAACTAGTTTGGGTTCTTAATACTAACCTTTGATTCTCTTTGTAGGTTCAAGTAAGAGGAGGCAGCCAGATTTGGTATTTGGATAGTGGTTGCTCAAAGAATATGACTGGGAACATGGAACAGTTCCTTTCACTTGAAAGTCTCAAGGGAGGAAATGTCTCCTTTGGAAATGGAAATAAATGTGAAATCATTGGGGTTGGTAAGGTAGGTAAGGATGATACACGATCCATTGAACATGTGTATCTAATAGATGGCCTGAAATATAGCCTGATCAGTGTATCACAACTGTATGACAGAGGTAACCTGGTTTCTTTTACTTCCGCAAAATGTTTTGTGATTAACCTGCTTACTGACAAGATTGTTTTTCAGGGAAAAGGAATGAATAACATCTATGTCATAGACTTGTCCACACTGTATGAAAATGAACTCACTTATCTAAGTGTGTTGCACAGTGATCCCCTCTTGTGGCACAAACGACTTGGTCATGCAAGTCTAACTCAGCTTAACAAACTAGTCTTTAAGGACTTAGTGGTAGGACTTCCTAACATTAAGTTCAAGGAAGACAAAGNATTGAGTAGATGTGGTAAGAGATATGCGATGGTTCTAGTTGATGATTTTTTAAGGTTCACTTGGACCTTATTCCTGGCATCTAAGGATGAAGCATTTGATATGTTCACCTCATTTGTCAAGAAAACTGAAAATCAATTAGGACATCAACTGGCATCAATAAGATCTGACCATGGTACTGTATTTGCGAATACTAAGTTTGTTGAGTTCTGTGATGAACATGGTGTTAATCATAATTTTTCTGCTCCTAGAACCCCACAGAAAAATGGGGTTCTTGAAAGGAAAAATAGAACTCTTGAAGACATGGCAAGAACCATGCTCCTATCTAGCAAACTACCTCACAGTTTCTGGGCTGAAGCAATAAATACTGCTTGTTACATAATCAATAGATGCATGACCAGACCTATGGTAGAGAAAACTCNGAAGTATGCATGTTGTCTTTGATGAAACTAACATTCTTGCTGAGAGACAGGAACATGAAGATGAGGAGCTTGGACTGGTAAGAAGCAGTGATCACACTGAAGCAAGCATGAAAGGTAGAACAGGTGATCGACCAGGTTCAACTACCCCAAGCATCATGACAGGGGGAATTTAACATATGCAACCTGGCCCTGATCCTGCTCTACAACAACAAGACACCATGGAATCATCTAGGAATGAACAGCTGGTACTTAAGCCACACAGATATCAGAGTTCTCACTCTCTTGAAAACATCATAACAGATTTGGCATCCGGAATCAAAATAAGATCATCCTTGAAAAATATGTGTGCGTTTGATGCCTTTCTATCCATGATCGAACCAAAGAACATTGGGGAAGCCCTACAAGATGCTGATTGGGTAAATGCCATGCAAGAAGAGCTGAATCAATTTGAAAGAAGTCAAGTATAGCACTTGGTACCTAGGCCACTAGATATATCAATAATTGGTACCAAGTGGGTCATCAGGAACAAGCTCGATGAGGATGGAACTGTTACAAGGAATAAGGCAAGATTATTTGTTCAAGGACGTAGTCAAGAAGAAGGTATTGACTATGATGAGACCTTTCCCCCTGTGGCAAGACTGGAGGCAATCAGACTTCTTGTAGCATTTGCTGCACACATGGAATTCACTCTTCATCAGATGGATGTTAAGAGTGCCTTTCTCAATGGCTATCTGAAGGAAGATGTATTTGTCAAGCAGCCTCCAGGTTTTGAAAGCAAGGAGTCACCTGACCACGTATACAAACTCGACAAGGCTCTATATGGTCTCAAACAGGCACCAAGAGCTTGGTACGAACGATTATCAAAATTCCTACTAGAACATGGGTACAGACGAGGCAAAATTGATAGTACTTGTTCTTAAGGGAAAAGGGTAAGGATCTCCTGGTTGCACAAATATATGTGGATGATATCATATTTGGGGCGACTTCTGAAAAATTGAGCAAGGAATTTGCTATGCTAATGGGAAGTGAGTTTGAGATGAGTATGATGGGTGAGCTAAACTTTTTCTTAGGCTTGCAAATTAAGCAAAACCCAAATGGAACAATGATCCACCAACAAAAGTATGTGAAAGAATTGCTCAAGAAGTTTAAAATGGAAGACTCAAAAGAAATAGACACTCCCATAGCCACAGCTACAAAATTGGATGTGGATGAACCTGGTTCATCTGTTGATCAGAAGCTATATAGAGGGATGATTGGGTCTCTACTGTATCTCACTGCCAGCAGACGTGATATTGTGTTAAGCGTGGGATTGTGTGCTAGGTTTTAGGCAAATCCAAAGGAGTCCCACCTCACTGCAGTAAAGACAATTTTGAGATATTTGAAAGGCACCACTAATTTATGCCTTCGGTATCCTAAAGGTAGTAATTTCGACCTTGTAGGATATGCTGATGTTGATTATGCAGGATTCCTGGTTGATAGGAAAATTACTTCAGGTATGGCTCACTTTTTGGGTTCCTGCCTCGTGTCTTGGGCAACCAAGAAACATAATTCAGTAGCCTTGTCTACTGCTAAGGCTAAATATGTGGCTGCAGCCTCATGCTGTGCCCAATTGTTATGGATCAAACAATAACTCATGTACTTTGGTATTGATGTAGGATGCATTCCTATTTTTTGTGATAACACTAGTGCTATTAGTATGATGAAGAACCTGGTTCATCACAAAAAGACTTAGCACATAGATGTTACACACCATTTCCTAAGGGATAACAATGAAAAATGAATGATCTCAATCGAATTTTATTCTAATGATCATCAAATTGCTGATATATTCATTAAAGCACTTAGTAGGGAGCATTTTGAGAAATATGCTGGAATTAGGGATGATTAAGATCACCTGATTGAAAAAAAAATATTTTTATAAATGAATTTCTTTTGGCTAGAAAATTTTAATTAGGTACTTAATCAGATTAATAATTTCTCAGCATCATGTCTTTATTACCATACTCTTGTGCCATGTATTAATATGATTCCTTGGATACTTATAATATTTATCTATCTTTGTAAATTGAGGCAATTTAAATATTTCTAACAGGATGAACCTGGTTCATCTATGATGACTCATCTGACTGACAAGGTACGTACTCTTCTCCATATAGTAATTCAATTAAGTCATACATGAGCAGGATTCTATATATATTTGGTTCATTCCTAAGTCTTTGCACTAATCCATAAATGAACCCGTTCCAAGGAGTCACATCAACACTCAATTAGCCTAGAAATAGGGAACTCTCAACCGTCAAATCAATGACATTCCTACAACTATTAGACTTCCACTTGAATAAATTTTTATCCGTTGTAAAATTAATGGCCATATGTTATAAAAGGCAATCATTACTCCTCCCTTCATAAAACTTCCTTCAAACCAAGTATAACTCATACTACACAACCCAAAACTTGCAACTCGTCCTTTCCTCTTAACAAAGCATAAAAATGTCTTCACCTCCACCAGCTTCCTCGTCTAATTCCTCACCTAATCGTGATTACGATGGAGGACATTCTGAATCTATCTCCAATTCTCCATCTGTTTACAACTACGAATCACCAAAAATTCCATCATCCCCTGAAATACACCCGTTCTTGAACCCACTCCAAACCCTACTCCTGCCCCCAAGAATCGTCGTATTAAAGTTCTTGCCCGAAAATCTGTTGCTTCTAGGGCTAGAGAAAAATTCTTGGAGGACCTTATTAAAGCAGACAAAAATACTAAGTCAGATTCATCCAGTGAATCATTTAAATCAGCTAATGAGGGAGAAGCACCTGGTTCAACCAGTTCTGAAAAAGGTAATCTTGAAATCGATTCTGAATTTACTTCTGCTGATAAAAGATTCGTGTCGGTAGGGTCTGTTATTGATGTCGAAATACCTGGAAGGAAGAAGGGTGGGAGAAAAGAAAGAATTCTTGAGAGAGAGGGAGAAGAAGATGTGATGGGATCTAGGGAGGATGGTACCACACTGGTTATTTGTGGTCCCATTCCTGAAACTATGGGAGAAAAAGTCACTGATTTAGGGGGAAGCATAGTTGAAGAAGCTGCAGCAGGTCATCCAAGTCTGAAGAAAGGTACAGATGAACCTGGTTCATCGGGGGAAGAAACATTGGCTGAAAGGTTGAGAAACTGGAGGAGTCTTATAACCCTAAGAGAAGAAGGAGTCAGAAACCCAAGAAGGCAACTCACCCAGTTCCTCCAAAGAAAAGGAAAATTTCTAAAGTTGCTGATGTTTCTGCTCCAAAAGTTAGAGCTACTCGTATCACTTTGAGAGAAGAAGAAGAGAAATTAGAAAAAGCTCTGAAGGAGAGCAAGAAGAAGAGGGTAGCAAAAGGAAAAGCAAAAGTGGGAGAGCCTATTGACGCTATTGAGATTGAAGAGACAGGATTGGACCTGGTCCAACAGGAGGAGCAAACTGATCCAGGTGTGGCTGAGACACCAAATCCCACAAAGGCTAAGGCTTGTTCAAAGAAGTCATCTAGGATGTCTATCGCACTAACAAGATCTGTTAAGAAGACCAGGGCCAAGCCAAAGAGAGTGAAAGTTGTTTATGGTGATGATGCAGACCGGAGTGGAGATGAGGAGAAGGAAATTGGAGTGGTGACTGACAGAGTTACCATGTTTGGAAAAAGAACAATACTAAAGGGTAAGCTGGTGAAGGATTTAGAGGAGCCTGGTACATAATATCTAATGGAAACTCTGGAGGAGCAAGGCTGGAAGGACCTGGTCCTTCGCATACGGACTGAGGTCATAAGCTATGCCACGATCGCGAATCATACATGCAACTCGCGTCCTGACTTGATATAATAAGCTAACGCACGATCGCGCATCGTACCTGCGACTCGTGTGCTGACGCGATAATAATAAGCTGACCCACGGCCGCGCATCATACATGCGACTCATGTGCTGACTCAATAATAAAAAGTTGACCCACGACAACGCATCATACATGCGGCTCGTGTGCTGACTCGATAATAATGAGCTAACCCATGACCGAGTATCATACATGTGGCTCGTGTGCTGACTCGATAACAAGTGTGTATATATATAAGTACATGTGTGTACCAACTCAACAGTGAACTCAACGGGACTATGTTAATACCACGGATAGCCAACTGGGATCTAAATCATAATGTTTCATGTTTCCATATCACCTCGACAATAATTACAACTCTTAACACATACAAGGTACAAATAAGGCACATAGTGGCATGCTCGTGAGTCCTAAAGCTACCCGACATAGCAATATAGTCGGCACGTACGGACTCTCGTCACTTGGTACATACGCGGCCCCCACAACATGTATACATAGCAAATAAGGAACCTATGGGGACATTTCCCGCTTACAAGGTTGGAAAAGAGACTCACCTTGTGACGAAACCACCCCTCGGATCAAGGACGCGCCCGAATCTCCGAAATCTACCCTCGACAGCTCGCAACTAGCCAAATATAGTATAATGACATCAATGCATGCTCAAGTAGGGAAATTACTCCAATTTTTCCAAAATTCAACATTCTTGAGAAATCCCCAAAATCCAAACCTGGGCCCACACGCTCGGATTCCGAAAATTCTCGAAGGGATCACTCACCCGAAGCCTAAGGATCATGATTATGTAACATTACTGGAATGCATGGCAATCATTGGGTGATGCATCAAATTCTTAAGAGCCCTAGCTTGTACTATCCAAATTGTTGATTTTTTTGATGTTTTAGTAATTAATTCTAGTTGAATTCCATGTAAAAATTTATAAAAATAGAGAGGAATTACTCACCTTAGCACTATATAGGGCGTGGAGGCTGCTGCTCAAGCTTGAAGGCTCCCTAATGGAGTTTGTGTATGAGAAATAACGAAGACAACCCGTTCTTAAACGTTTAAAGAGGTCTGCCTATAGGGGTTTCTGCACCGGCGACCCAGGACCACACCTGCGGTCCCGCACTGGCGAGAAAAGAATCGCACCTGCGAAAAATAGCGAGGGGGTTGGGGATCGCACCTGCGGAGGGGTTTCTGCACCAGCGGACCCGCTCCTACAGAAATTGTTTCGCACCTGCGAAGGTAGGGGGGCCCTCGAATTTCACACCTGCGAGGCTGGGACCGCAGGAGCGGTCCCGCACATGCGGCTGGGAAATCGCACCTGCGGTCACACCACCACCAACAACAGCTGCACCAGCAGTTGTTTTAGCTGGTTTTTTGTCTCGTTAGGTGCCTGGGAGGCACTTGGGCCCACCTGAGCCCTAATCCAAATATACCAACGAGTCCCAAATAATAATATGGACTCGCTCAAGCCTCGGAATACCCAAAATAACGCTAAAATTCAAAATCACACCCCCAAACCCCAAGAACAAAACTTACAAATTTTATGTTTTCTAGAATTCGCTCACAACACGCCGAACCGACCTATACAACTCGGAATGACCCCAAATTTTGCAGGCAAGTCATAATTAACATAAGGAACTATTCCCGGTCTCGGAATTTTGTTTGGACCTCAATAACACAAAAACACGTCCCAAACAAAAATATGAACTTAAGGAACTTCTTATTTCAATATTGGGCGGCGAAATGACCCCGGTTATCAGAAACCCAATCCAAACATACGCCCAAGTCCGAAATCATCCTACGGAACTACTAGAGCTGTCAGAACTCGATTCCGAGGTCGTTTGCCCAAAATGTTGACCGAGGTGAAACTTGGCAAATGGCGAGGGGGCTGAGGATCGCACCTACGGAGGGGTTTCCGCACCAGTGGACGCACTCCTGCGAAAATTGTTCCGCACCTGCGAAGGTAGGGGGGCCCTGGGATTTCACACCTGCGAGGCTGGGACCGCAGGAGAGGTCCCGCACCTGCGGCTGGGCAACCGCACATGCGGTCACACCAGCAACAGCTGCACCAGCAGTTGTTTTAGCTGGTTTTTGGCCTCGTTAGGTGCCCGGGAGGCACCTGGGCCCATCCGAGCCCTAATCCAAATATATCAACGAGTCCCAAATCATAATACGGACTCGCTCGAGCCTTCAGAACACCCAAAACAACGTTAAAACTGAAAATCACACCCCCAAACCCCGAGAACCAAACTTAGAAATTTTAAGTTTTCTAGACTTCGCTTACAACGCGCCGAACCGATCTATACAACTCGGAATGACCCCAAATTTTGCAGGCAAGTACTAATTAACATAACGAAACTATTCCCGGTCTCGGAGTTTCGTTCGGGCCTCGATTACATAAAAACACATCCCAAACCAAAATAAGGAACTTCTTATTTCAATATTGGGCGCCGAAATGCCCCCGGGTCATCAAAATCCCAATCCAAACATACGCCAAGTCCGAAATCATCATACGGAACTACTAGAGCTGTCAGAACTCGATTCCGAGGTCGTTTGCCCAAAATGTTGACCGAAGTCAAACTTGGCCAAATAGGGCAACCTTAAGGAACCATGTGTTCCTAAAGCACTCTAATCACTCCCAAATCCTGAACCACCTGTCCCCGCAAGTCATAAAGCACGAATAACAAGAATGGAAAACTTCATTTAGGGGAACGGAGTCGTAATACGCGAAACGACCGGTCGGGTCGTTACACGGTATGATTATACCATACCCATACTCAAAAAAAGTTTCTGATTTAAAATTCTAATAAATCTTATAATTTATATTTTATACAATTTTTTGTCCTTTTGGTCCTCGATTATCGTTATTGCTTTATTCTTTGCTCAGTATGATAAAATTATCTATAAATTTTTTATTGGTTTACCTTCAAATTTAATTTCCTCGCTTACTAAATCATTTAATATAACATAGATAAAATAGATATCTTACTCCTGATAAAGTTGATTATTAATTTATTACTCTATTACTTGAAATTCATTCATCGCTCTATATTTCTTTTATTTTTGACTTTATCTATTTTAGTTTTAGTTATGTTTTAGGGAAAATGCATTAGTACCCCCGATCTATAGCTAGATTTCCATTAATACACTTTACCTTTGCGAGGATTTTATTACCCCCTTAAACTATTTTAAAGTACAATTATTTGCACTCTTAATGCTTACGTGGCAGAGTGTGTGTATTTCACTCTCCTTGGGAGCGTGAGAAGCAAGAAAAAACAATTTGCAGATTTTTCTTTTTGCTTTTTTTTTTACTATTTTTGCAAAATATATTGTTTCTTAAATTTTTTCCTTTTTCTTTTACTTTTTTTTTGCTTCTTCTCTAAATCAGGTGGATATTCAATTGCGATGACCTTGTCTAACATTCTTCTTGCATTTATTATGTTTTTCTTTTTCCTCTTTGTATCTTTTTCAGACACAAAGATCGACCATAACCTCGACAACTACCTTGAACCAAGATCTAGACGAAAATTATACCGACTCGACCCGATTTGGAAAACTCTTTCGGATGTAAAAAGGGTTGTTTCAATGAAGGTTTGTGGTTGGTTTCGAAGGTTTTCAGGTGGTGTTAATGGGAGCTTTTAGTGACTGTTGGACTGGTTTTCATGGCTGATTTTACTGAGTTTTCTGAAAATTGAGTTGTTTTGATGGAGTTTAGAGCTTTATTTGGTTGTTTTCGATGGGTTTATTTTTTTTTTTGGGGGAGGGAGGTGATTTTGGGTTGAAGAATGTAGATGTTGGAGGAAAATAATTTTTTTTAAAAATCTGATGTGTCAAGCGAGTGTTGTTCACTGCCCAAAAGAAATCTCGTTGAGGTACTTTAAGCGTGAATTTATTTGACTTTAAAATATTTCAGAGGGGTAAATATTTGACGGTATGATTATACCAAACTCATACTCAAAAATAGTTTCCGATTTGAAATTCTAATAATTATTATAATTTTATATTGTATACCATTTTTTCTCCTTTTGGTCCTCGATTATCGTTATTGCTTTATTCCTTGCTCACTATGATTACATTATCATATAGTTTTTTTATTGGATTGCCTTTAAATTTAATTTCCGCGCTTACTAACTCCTTTAATATAACATAGATAAAATAGATTTCTTACTCTTCATAAAGTTGATTATTAATTTATGACTCTATTACTTGAAATTCATTCATCGCTCTATATTTCTTTTATTTTTGACTTTATCTATTTTAGTTTTAGTTATTTTTTAGGGAAAATGCATAAGTACCCCCGACCTATAGCCAAATTTCCATTAACACACTCTACCTTTGCGGGGATTTCATTACCCCCTTACACTATTTTAAAGTAGAATTATTTGCACACTTAATGCTTACATGGAAGAGTGTGTGTTTTTCACTCTCCTTGGGAGCGTGAGAAGCAAGAAAAAAAGATTTGTAAATTTTTCTTTTTGATTTTTTTTTACCATTTTAGCGATATATATATTTTCTTATATATTTTCTTAAATGTTTTCCTTTTAAATCTTCTCTAAATCAGGTGGATATTTAATTGCGATGACTTTGTCTAACATTCTTCTTCCATTTATTATGTTTTTCTTCCTCCTCTTTGTATCATTTTCACACACAAATTATCTTTTGTGTGTGAAATGGAGCTTCAAATGGAATAGAAGCAATGGACCATAACCTCGACGACGACCTTTAACCAAGATCTAGACAAACATTATACCGACTCGACCCGATTTGGACAACTCTTTTTGGTGTAAAAAGGGTCGTTTAGATGAAGTTTTGTGGTTGGTTTGGAAGGTTTTCAGGTGGTGTTAATGGGAGCTTTTAGTGATTGTTGGACTGGTTTTAATGGTTGATTTTGCTGAGTTTTCTGAAAATAGAGTTGTTTTGATGGAGTTTAGAGCTTTATTTGGTTGATTTCAATGGGTATTTTTTTGGGGGAGGGGAGGCAATGTTGGGTCGAAGAAAGTAGGTGTTTGAGGAAGAGAATTTTTTTTAATAAAATCTGATGTGTCAAGCGAGTGTGGTTCACTGCCGAAAAGAAATCTGGTTGTGGTACTTTAAGGTTGAATTTATTTGACTTTAAAATAGTTCAGAGGCATAAATATTTGACGGTATGATTATACCATACCCATAGTCAAAAATAGTTTATAATTTGTAATTCTAATAAATCTTATAATTTTATATTTTATACCATTTTTTCTCCTTTTGGTCCTCGATTATCGTTATTGCTTTATTCGTTGCTCAGTATGATTACATTATCATATAAATTTTTTATTGATTTGCCTTTAAATTTAATTTCCTCGATTACTAAATCCTATAATATAACATAGATAAAATAGATTTCTTACTCTTGAGAAAGTGGATTATTAATTTACTACTGTAACGACCCGGCCGGCCGTTCCGAGAATTTAGCCCCGTTTCCCCCATTTCTGCTTCATTTATGTGGTTCAGCTTCATTTATGTGTGTTGGGTCAGTTGGTTCGTGTTCAGAGTGGTCATGGTGAGCATTGAGGCAATTAGTCTCTTAAGGTAGCCTAATAGTTGAGAAAGTCAATTGAGACTTGACTTATTGGTGGATGACCTCAGAATGCGGATTTTATGGCTCGGATAGCTTCGTTAGGTTATTTGGGACTTAGGAATGTGTTCAGAATATTTTTCTGATGTTCGGTGTAGAATTAGGCTTGAATTAGCGAGAGTTGGTTTTTGGCGATTTCTGGTCGGCCGTGGAATAAGGATATCGAGGTCGGAATGGAATTTCGAAAGTTGGAACAGGTTCGTAATGTCATTTTGGATGTGTCTGCAAAATTTCAGGTCAATCGGAGGTGGTTTGGTTGGTTTCGACGTAGGTTGCGAAATTTGGAAGTTTCAAAGTTCATAGGCTTGAGTTTGATGTAATTTTGGTGTTTTCGCATTGTTTTTGGTGTTTCGAAGGCTCGACTAAATTTGAACGATGTTATGGGATATGTTGTTAAGTTTTGTTGAGGTTTTGAGGGCCTCGGGTGTGTTTCGGGTGGTTAGCGGACCAACTTTTGGCTTGAATTCTTGGCAGATTGCTGCTGGTGTAAGATTCTCGTTTCCTTCTATGCGATCGCGTGAGGATGTTTGCGATTGCGTAGGGTTAATTGGTGAGGCATGATTTTTGTTAGTCGTGATCGCGTGGAATAGTTTGTGATCACGTGAGTATGAGTGTTTGGTTAGTGCGATCGCGTGGTCTTGTTTGCGATTGCGTAGAGTTAAAGGGACGCGTGGGTGAGTTGAGCTTTGTTCTTCGCGATCGCGTGGAATGGTTTGCGATCGCGTGGATTTAAGCCTTGATGAATCGAGATCGCGTGGGGTTGTCTGCGATCGCGTAAGGTAAATTGATGGGGCAACAAGTTTTTTCTTCGCGATCGCGTGCCAAAGTTTGCGATCGCAGTGAAGAAATTATTTTAGCTGGGTAGAATGTTTAAAGGCCGGAAGTGCGAATTTGGTTGTTATTTTCTCCATTGTTGCATGCGGACTTGAGAGATTTTGAAAGAGAATTGAATGGGAATCAAGGGAAATCATCTTGTGGTAAGAATTTCAACTTCATAGCATGTTTCTATGTCAATTCTTAAGTGATTAAACCATAAAATTTCTGGAATTGAACCAAAGTTGGGGAAGAAGGGTACATGGAAAATTTATATTTCTTTTGAAGATTTGAGTAGGAAATTTTTGTCCGATTTTAGTGTTCTTGGTATGCATAGAATCGTGGGAGGACGAGAATTATAAGGATGGAAAAATAATTGAATTCCAAGATGTGGGTCCGGGGCTCGGGTTTGGCCGAATTTCGAGATTTTTGATTCAATTGATAATTTTCGATTGGGTTGTGTTCCTTGAGCATATATTAATGATGCTGAACTGGTTTTAGCTAGATTCGGAGCAATCGGGTGCCAATTTGAGGGGCAGAGGCATAGCGGACTAGTGTCGCGGCCCTGTAGAGGTAAGTAATATTCTTAAATCTTGTCCTGAGGGTATGAAACCCCGGATTACATATTTTCTCACTTACTTTAGAAAGGCGCGCATGTCGGATAACGAGTATGTGGCGCGTACTGATTTTTGGATTGGACTAGGTCCTCTCCGCGGCAATTAATGAGTTGCATATTGTGACGACCCGGCCGGTCGTCTTAATAATTAATGCCCCGATCCCCTGTTAACTGTTTTCCCCAAGTCTTTTTCTGCTAAATTGAATTGCCGCGACGTTCGTTTTTGAGTTACAGAGAATTTTGGGACATTTAGTCCCTAAATGAGAGCTTAAGTGTTGGAAAGTTGCCCGTAGTCGGATCAGTATGAAGACGGCCTCGGAATGGAAATATGATGGTTCTGTTAGCTCCGTTAGGTTATTTCGGGGTTGGGATCATGCTCGGAATGTATTTTGGAAGTCCGTAGCTCATTTAGGCTTGAAATGCCGAAGTTTGAATTTTTGGAGTTTCCGGTCTGGTAGTGAATTTTTTATCCGAGGGTCGGAATGGAATTCCAGAAGTTGCATTAGTTTTGTGATGTCATTTGGGATGTGTGTGCAAAATTTGAGGTCATTCAGATAAGTTTAGACGTGTTTGGCATCGGATGTGAATTCTAGAAATTTCATTAGTTCTTGGGCTTGAATCTATGCATATTTGATGATTTTGATGTTATGAGATATATTTTTAAGTCTTGACCAACTTTGAATGTAGTATAAGGGTTTGTTGGTAGTTTTGGTTGAGGTCCCGGGGGCCTCAGGTGTGTTTTGGGTGTTCAAACAGAAATTTTTGCCCTATGAGTCTTTGCTGGTTTTTCTGGTTTTTCTTCAGCTGTGTTTTTCTCTCTGCGATCGCAAAGGTTCACCCGCGATCGCATAAGGTAAAAGTGAGAGGTCTTGCGGTTGTTCTATGCGATCGCAATAAAAGGTCTGCGATCGCAGTGTGTTGGAATCTTGGTCAACGAGATCGCATGACCAGGACCGCGTTCGCATAGAGTATTCTTGGTTTGGGGGAGTTTCAATTTTTGTTCTACACGGTCGCGTAGCCCCAACCGCGATCGCGTAGCTTTGTGTCCTCAATGTTCGCGACCACGTACTGCTTTCTGCGATCGCATAGCATGATTCCAGGCACGTGTTGCTTTACTCTCCGCGATCGGGACTCCTTATCTGCGATCGCATATAACAATTGCCTGGGCAGTCTTTTAAAGACCCAAATCCGATGGTTTATGTTATTCTCACCATTTTCGAATTTGGGAGCTCAAGATTGGCGATTTTCTGTGGGTTTTGAAGAGAAGGATCATAGGTAACATTTCCTAATCCTAATTCATTGTTAGACCATTAATTTCCGTTGTTTTCTTTTGTTTAATTACCAAAAATGGGGGAAAAACCATAGGAAAGGGATGAGATTTTCCCAATCCGAAATTCTGAAAAATGTGGGGTTTTTGGCATCGGATTTCGATTGTTCTGGTTAAATGAGTTCGTGAGTGAATGGGTGTCCGAAAAATATAACTGTTACCCGGTTCCGAGTCGTGGGCCCGGGGGGCATTTTTGTCATTGTACATAATTTTGCGCCTTAGCTTGAATTAAAAAGTATAATTAGTTGCATGAGATGTTATTTACGATATGTAATTGAATTGTATAGATTTGGGCCATTAGGAGTCGGATACTCGTGGCAAATGTGTGATTTCGAGTTGAGTTTGAGCCGGATCGAGGTACGTGGCTTGTCTAACCTTGTGTGGGGGACCTTACCCCTTAGGATGTGATATTTGGTACTTGAATGCCTTGTGCGTGAGGTGATGAGCACGTACTTGTGCTAATTGTTGAAAATCCGGTTTTACTTTAAATATTCAGACTGAGTTTCTTTCTTACCTGCTTTATTCTACTTTCCATTATAGCCTATGCTAGTTTAGAAAAGCATGCCTAGTTGACTTGCACTGCCTATTTGCTTAAGTTGCTTTAATTGTACTACGCGAAGCATGTTAGGCTAGAACTACTCGGTACCTTGTATTTTGCACTCTATTTCTGAATGTCTTTTTGTTGTGGCTGCGTATTTAATTTGGGACTACGGGACGGTATCCCGGGAGATCCCCCTGCGTATTTACTTTGGGACTATGGGACGGTATCCCGGGAGATCCCCCTGCATATTTACTTTAGGACTACGGGACGGTATCCCGGGAGATCCCCCTGCATATTTACTTTAGGACTACGGGACGGTATCCCGGGAGATCCCCCTGCATATTTACTTTGGGACTACGGGATGGTATCCCGGGAGATCCCCCTGCATATATACATATGATGGACTACGGGACGGTATCCCGGGAGATCCTTCGGATATACATATGATGGACTATGGGACGGTATCCCGGGAGATCCTTCGGTTATACATATGATGGACTACGGGACGGTATCCCGGGAGATCCTTCGGATATACATATGATGGACTATGGGACGGTATCCCGGGAGATCCTTCGGTTATACATATGATGGACTACGGGACGGTATCCCGGGAGATCCTTCGGATATACATATGATGGACTATGGGACGGTATCCCGGGAGATCCTTCGGTTATACATATGATGGACTACGGGACGGTATCCCGGGAGATCCTTCGGATATACATATGATGGACTATGGGACGGTATCCCGGGAGATCCTTCGGTTATACATATGATGGACTACGGGACGGTATCCCGGGAGATCCTTCGGATATACATATGATGGACTATGGGACGGTATCCCGGGAGATCCTTCGGTTATACATATGATGGACTACGGGACGGTATCCCATGAGATCCACAAGTCAGTTGAGAAAAAGACTACAGGACGGTATCCTGGGAAATCCTCCTTGTTACCTTTGTTATCAAGCTATTCATATTCCGTGTTTACTCTGTTCTTGTGTTGGTCATTTCCTTGTTTGACCTGTCTTATTTCACGGCTTTATTCATTATTTCTACCTGTCTTTCATACTGTAAATTCCTATTATATTGTTTAACCTCAATAGGGCCCTGACCTTCCTCGTCAATACCCGACCGAGGTTAGGCTTGGCACTTACTGAGTACCGATGTGGTGTACTCATGCCCTTTCCTGCACATGTTTTTCATGTGCAGATCCAGGTATCTCCAATCAGGTGCACTATCCCCGAGGTTGAGAGATACAGTAGACTTTGAGGTACATCTGCCGCATCCGCAGACCAGGAGTCTCTATCTTATTCCAGCTTTTGTGAAAAGTTTATTTTTCCCACAATTGTATAGACATTCTGTTGTTAGAGCAGTGTATTAGATGTGTTCAGACTGTGAAATATGTCGAAAGGGTTGGATGGAAATGTGGTGAGATTTATCGAGTGTTTGATTGCTGTCTCGATTTGGTATGTGCCCTTGAGTTGTGAATATGATGGGACACCTCTCATGTTGTGTAGTTGTGGATTGAAGCGAATTTCTCTGTTGGGTTATGAGTTCATGGTGATGTCCTTTAGTTGATCATTTGCCCCAGTAACGTTCATGTGTTTGGTTGACGTTGTATTCCAGCTGTATTAGCACTCCTTGTTATTGTATTCATTGATGGAGTCCTAGCATATTCGCGTAGCCGGGAGTAGCATACTCCGTATCTAAGGATGGCACTATAAGGATTCAGGGAGAAAAGGCTTTATGCCAATTCTCCGAGTATGAAGTTTGGCTTAGTTTAGTAGCATTCTCGGGACACATAGTGCCCAGTGAGGGTATCCATGTGGTCAGTCATGTGTGGGTAGAGCTTCCAGAAGCTCGAGATTTCTGTGACCATCACTCCAGTGTTAGTTCTGCCATCGGCTTCAGGTTTTTACCGCGTATTGTGATGCCTCGAGAGTAGGCGTTGGTTGTGTTCAGATGCAGGAAGGTGTAGTGATTGCGTGATAGTTCTGGTCTTCAGAAGTGTATGGAGAGATAGAAGTTGAGGCTATGAGGGCAGGAGTATCTCCTACGGGTTGTCCTAGGGCGTGTGGTCCCTATATAGTTCCGTAATAAGTTCTCTTTTACCATTAAAAGATATATGTTGTAATTGGAGTTCAGATCGCTAGTGGAAGTTGGCGTGACTATTGCAATGGTGGATGCGAGATTTTGCAATTGATTTGAGTGTTAGATGGTTTGTGTCATTTAAGATTATGGAGGATTTAGTTTAATCGCACCACATCAAGGTGGCATGTTGATGTGTGGGCATAGTCTTTTTTATCTTGATCCTTGGCTTTGGGCCAAGTGGGGGAGTTCGTTATTGATAAGTTGATTCCACGATTATGTGTGGTGCTGGTTTCAGTTCGAGGTATAGTGGCGAATCAGTATGACCTGCAGGTATGTGGTCTGGGAACGTCACGAGTAATAGAAATTCTTCGATATAAGCCATAATGTACTCTGTTGGGCAATTGGGTTCTATTGAATGATTTAGTGGAAATTGTAAAAGGTGTAGTGTGCGAAGTGTATGAATTTATTTTTGGCTTCGGGTGAGTGGATTACTCTCCTAGTAAGTTAGTGTGCAAACGGGTCAGGTCGATTCTGTCTAATTGGTCAGTGTGATTGAGATTTACGTTAGAGGATGTCAAGACTTATGGTATTCTATATATCAGTATCAAGAAGGTTAAGGTAATGGCTTTAGATTCGCAGAAGTCTTTTCAGGGTAAGTTTTTTCTAATATGGTGCTTTTGGGGATATTTGAGCGAGTATTCTGCGGCTTATGAGCCTTAGATGGTGTGGATTTGTTCTTGGGTCACGTGTGGTGAGTCTGGGTTTCAAATTTGTGGTATTACGGCAGGAAGAAGTATCAACTTGAAGGTAAGTCAGAAGAAACCTGGGTAAATAGGGGGATCTGGTAGTAGGTCGGATCAACATGGTAAGGGATATGATTAGCTCTTTGGGTATTCATAAGGTGACGATTTTTTCGAGTGTTTCACAGCAATGCTCTTGGATTTTTAGTGGTCTGCGTAGTTGGGTTGAGTTAGAAGAGTTCAGTCCTGATGGTTTGGTGTTGTGCAAATGGGATTTCAGATAGTTCCTAGTAATTTCTACCGCGGTTAAGGGTGCATATTTCTTGTGGCATGTAGTGAGTTGTTTCTAAATGAGATCAAATGGAAATTCTTGTCTAGTTGTGTACGTAGTTGCTTGTAGCTTAAAAGGGACCATGGAGTTCCCGTATTTTTCCTAGGTTTGCATGGCGTGTGCGGTATTTTGGGTGGAGTTGAGATTTTCATATGTGAGGTCACGGTTCGGTTCTGGAAGGAAGATTATAAATTCTTAGGTAGCATGGGCAATTTCAGATGACTAGGTAGATGATATCACTAATGGGTGCGACTTGATGATGGTATATATTTCGGAAAGAGCAATGTGTTTGAATTAAGGGTACTTCATTGGTATCTTGGCGCACTGTTGTTGGATCGACTATTGATATTCAAGGTTGCTTGGTGAACGGAAGAATTATAGGGGTATTCCCCGTGAATGAATGATTATTTGGGATGTGTTATGTATTTGAGCGGTGGAGTTGTGATCAGATATAATAATCCGTACGTTTCCTGGACTTCGAGACTGGGAGTTCTCATAAACATCATATTGTGTGGTAATGGACTGTGGAGATGCAAGCTGAGCTAGCCGGATGTTAGTATGTACCATGATTCTGTCATCATGAACTTTTCGGTAAGTTGTCTATCTGTTGTGGGTGATCAAAGTTAATTTAGGGTCACTGGTAGGCTAATATGGATGCGTGTTCTGCACCGGGCCGGAATTGTTGGCTTTGAGTTTCTATTATTGAGAAAGGTACCATTTGATTGTGATTGATTTGTTCATGTTCTGGAGTGATCTATGAGTTACCCTTCGGTGTTGCGAGGAGTGGAGATTATTGCTTATATGCACAGATGGTGCAGTTCTAGTTGGGCTTTATAGCTAGATTTGAATAAGTTAAGTAATTGGGCGTTGCGGGACTGAGGCGTGTTGGTTATATATCTTCGATTTCGGGTAGCATGGTAACGTCCGGTTTTCCTCTGTGGTTATGGCAATGCACTTTGAGTACTTGATGTCGAATTTCGAGTGGTTATTGATTTTTGGGCAAGGTGTCTTGAAATATTTCAGGTGGACCGGCGGTTGGATGGGATCGCGCAAAGTAGCGGAGTTATGTAGGGGTAGGACCTTTGGTATCAGATTCATGTGTTTTTTTATTTCTACGGTGGGTACCAGGCTGATAGTATGATATGGTGACGGTAATTGTTAATGGCAGGATGGTCCTCTCGTGTGGATCTTCTATATAATTTGATTGCATTGGGAAGTTGCTGTTAAGTGCACAAGTTGCACAGGTTTTGGCTTCAAAATATATCGAGGTGTCATGTCTTCAGGGTGGTTGTGATGTATGAGAGGAGGTCATTGGGCTTAGAATGAATATTTTCGTAATTTTCTACAGCATAGTTGGAAGGATAAATATCGGGAGTCGGCTTCGAAATCTGCTACAATTCCAGTTGGGAAGGGGGAATTTCATGTCTGGCTGATCAGACGAATGGTTGTTAGTTCTACGTGCTTCTTTCATCATCGGCATTATATGGAAGTGTTAGAGGGTACATCGAAACAAAGTTGGGGAAGAAGGGTACATGGAAAATTTATTTTTCTTTTGAGGATTTGAGTGGGAAATTGTGGTTCGATTTTAGTGTTCTTAGTATGCATTGAATCGTGGGAGGACGAGGATTCTAAGGATGTAAAAATTATTGAATTCCGAGCTGTGGGCCAAGGGCTCGGGTTTGGCCGAATTTCGAGATTTTTGATTAATTTGATAATTTTCGGTTGGGTTGTGTTCCTTGAGTATATATTTATGATGTTGAACTGGTTTTGGCTAGATTCAGAGCAATCGGGAGCCAATTTGAGGGGCAAAGGCATAGCGGACTAGTGTCGCGGCCCGGTAGAGGTAAGTAATGGTATTAAATCTTGTCCGGAGGGTATGGAACCCCAGACTACATATTTTTTCACTGATTTTAGAAAGGCGCGCATGTCATATGACGAGTATGTGGCGTGTACTGATTTTTTGATTGGACTAGGTCCTCTCCGCGGCAACTAATGATTTGCATATTTACTCAAAACCTTATGTTAAATCGTATTCTAAAGATTGTTGAAATATTTGGGCTATACGCCGTGTTTGGAGCCTCGTGCCGATTTGTTTAGACCCCTCTGAGGGCATTTTACTGTTGTTTTCCTCACTACCTGTTGGTGATTTTACTCAGCATTATTGTGCATACTGTTTTATTTCAAACTCAACCTGATTTACACTATATAAGCATTGAAATGATGTTTTCAGGTCGAGTACCCTGTTCTATTACTTCGCCCGAGGGGCTTTTCGAGTGGTTCCACCGAGTGTGGCCGAGGGCCAAGAGTGATGGTGATTTGAGTGAAGTTCTGGCTGGCCTAGTTCCATGATAGGCGCCATCACGACTGGCCTGGATTTGGGGTCGTGACAATTACTCTATTACTTGAAATTCATTTATCGCTCTATATTTCTTTTATTTTTGACTTTATCTATTTTAGTTTTAGTTATGTTTTAGGGAAAAATGCATAAGTACCCCCGACCTATAGCCAGATTTCCATTAACACACTCTACCTTTGCGGGGATTTTATTACCCCCTTAAACTATTTTAAAGTAGAATTATTTGCACTCTTAATACTTATGTGGCAGAGTGTGTGTATTTCACTCTCCTTGGGAGCATGAGAAGCAAGAAAAATGATTTACAAATTTTTTTTTTTTTTTTTTTTTTTTT
>ML368912.1:64556-90675 GCA_005239525.1 Nicotiana knightiana
AAATTTTTTTTTTTTTTTTTTTCTTTTTTACCATTTTAGCGATATATTTTTTCTTAAATTTTTTCCTTTTTCTTTTACTTTTTTTTTGCGTCTTCTCTAAATAAGGTGGATATTCAATTGCAAATTATCTTTTGTGTGTGAAACGGAGCTTCAAATGGAATAGAACTAATCGACCATAACCTCGACGACGACCTTGAACCAAGATCTAGATGAAAATTATACTGACTCGACCCGATTTGGACAACTCTTTCGGGTGTAAAAAGGGTTGTTTCAATGAATGCTTGTGGTTGGTTTCGAAGGTTTTCAGGTGGTGTTAATGGGAGCTTTTAGTGACAGTTGGACTGGTTTTCATGGCTGATTTGGGTGTGTTTTCTGAAAATAAAGCTGTTTTGATGGAGTTTAGAGCTTTATTTGGTTGTTTTAAATGGTTTTTTTTTGTGGGGGAGGGGGGGGGGAAGGAGGTGATTTTGCGTTGAAGATAGTAGATGTTGGAGGAAAAGAATTTTTTTAATAAAATCTGATGTGGCAAGCGAGTGTGCTTCACTTCCCAAAAGAAATCTGGTTGTGGTCCTTTAAGGGTGAATTTATTTGACTTTAAAATAGTTCAGAGGGGTAAATATTTGACGGTATGATTATACCATACCCATACTCAAAAATAGTTTCTAATTTGAAATTCTAATAAATCGTATAGTTTTATATTTTATACCATTTTTTCTCCTTTTGGTCCTCGATTATCATTATTGCTTTATTCGTTGCTCAGTATGATTACTGTAACGGCCCGAGCAGTCATTTTGTGTTATCGGACCCCGTTCCCCTAAATGAAACATCCCTTAGCATATTTTTATGATTTATGACTTGCGGGGACTGGTGGTCCGGGATTCAGAGGTGTTTAGAGTGCTATAAGAACAATTGGTTCCTTAAGGTTGACCTTTAAGCCCAAGTTTGACTTCGGTCAAGATTTTGGGTAAACGACCTCGGAATCGAGTTTCGTTGGTTTTGGTAGCTTCGTGTGATGATTTCGGACCTAGACGTATGTTCGGAATGGGTTTCTGATGATCCGGGGGCATTTCGTCGCCTATTATTGAAATAAGAAGTTCCTTAAGTTCATATTTTGGTGTGGGATGTGTTTTTGTGTTATCAAGGTCCGAATGGAATTTCCAGACCGGTAATAGTTCCGTTATGTTAATTATGACTTGTTTGAAAACGTTGGTGTCATTCCGAGTTATATAGGTCGGTTCGGCGCGTGATTAGCGAAGTCTAGAAAACCTAAAGTTCTTAATTTTGGTTCTTGGTGTTTGGAGGTGTGATTTTGAGTTTTAGCATTGTTTGGGTGTTCCGAAGGCTTGAGCGAGTCTGTATTATAATTTGGGAATCGTTGGTATATTTGAACTAGGGCTCGGGTGGGCCCAGGTGCCTCTCGGGCACCTATCGGGGCTAAAAACCAGCAAAACATAGCTGCTGGTGCACCCGTTCTGGTGTGACCGCACGTGCGGTTGCCCAGTCGCAGGTGCGGGACCGCTCTTGCGGTCCCTAGCATCACAGGTCGGATTCCCTAGTGGCCTGGTCAATTATCGCAGGCGCGGAAAATGTTCCGCAGGAGCGGAGCCGCAGGTGCGGGCCTAGGCTCCGCAGCCCATTTCCACAAATGCGGTCCTCGAGCCGTAGGTGCAAAAACACTTTCCAGACAGTGTGTTTTTATACACGGCTTTTAAAACCATTTTTCTCATTTCATTCTTCTTCCTTGGGCGATTTTCCACCATTGTTGAGGGGCTATCAACCTGATCACTTAAGGTAAGTAAACTTTACTCAAGAATTAGCTTCATGCATGGATTTCTAGCATAATTAACTACATAATTTAGTGAAAAATCAAGAATTGGGTAGTAACCTAGAGCTTGTGATAATTTGAGAATTTACCCGCCATTTAGCTATTAAATCAAGTGGAAATCGTATATTTGTGATCCTTAGGATATGGGTGAGTGTTTCCTTCGAGAATTATTGAAATCCGAGCATGTTGGCTTGGGGTCGGATTTTAGAATTTCTTCAAGAATGGTAAATTTACTAAATGAGTAGGAGAATATCCATACTTTAAGCATAAATTAATGAATTTGTATAACTTTTGGCTAGTTTTGAGTCCTCGGGTATAGAGCTCAGAGTTTCAGGCGCGTTCTTGGTCTGGGAAGTGAATTCGGCACGAGGTGAGTCTCCTTTCTAACCTTGTAAGAGGGAATCGTCCTTGTAGGTAATTATAAATGGTGGTTTGTCCTTATTTGCAGGGGCTGCGTACGCACGAAGTGACGAGAGTCCGTGTGCAGCTACTATTATGCTTTGTCAGGTAGTTTAGGAATCACAAGCATTCTTTATTTGTTGAATATGTGATCTTGTATATGTATTAAGTAGCCTAATGTCCTTGAATCTCACATGTGAAGGCCTAAGGAGTTATGATTGAAGTTTATATCTCTTAAATTCTCACACTGTTAGTATGTCCCCTACTAAATTATCTGGAAATCTCCTACTAATCATGAATTGGAATTTATATGGGAACCCGAGTCGCATAGATGGTTCGCGAGCGGGGTAGCCCTAATATTATATTAACCCGAGTCACAGGTTCGATTCGCGAGCGGGGATGGACTTGGTATTTTATTAACTGTGTCACATGTTCGATTCGCGAGCGGGGCAGATAGATGCATCTATGGTTCGGGTCGTTCGACCCTCACCAGTGCACATTTACTTTTCACGTCGTAATGACCGTACATTTATAGCATGTTATGTGTTTTTGGTAATTTCTGAGAAGCCCTGTAATTGTAATTGTTGTTTTCATGAAAAGAAAGAAATATAAATAATTGATATGCCATGGAAACAAGATGGCGCGGGGGTAATAGTGATTGTTATTTGATTCTCATTTCCTTGTTACTTTTTCATTACTGCTACTACTGGTCAGCCTGTAGTCATTCCACATTGTCTGACCCTAGTAAGTATCACGTCGACCTCTCGTGACTACTTCTTCGAGGTTAGGCAGGATACTCACTGGGTAAATATCTGTTTATGTACTCATACTACGCTTCTATAGTTAATTGTACATGTTTTGAGGCCGGTGCATCTGGTTATCCGACCGGAGCTTGATATATATATCTTCTTGACCTGACTCCACGATGAACTTTCTTCCTTGGCGATCCTCAGCTGGGCTATGGAGTTATCTTTTGTTGTTTCTGTATACATCTTTTCAGACAGTAGTACAACCTGTATAATCTTTTGTATATTCTGCTAGATTGCCTATTGAATTGTGACACTAGTTCCTGGCATGCACATAGTAGACTCTTATTTTGGGGCTGTATATATTGGATAACGATCATTTCGGTCGTATTTATTTAAATTGGTTAATGTTTCCGCTTTTAATTAAATGACCTAAGTTTAGAAATTTGATAAGCGTGGCGTTGGCATGTCAAATAAGGGTAACCTCACTAGTAAACAACTATTGCCTTGACTGACCCCGGTGTTGGGCTCCATCACGACCTGTGTCAGATTTTGGGTCGTGACAACATGGTATCAGAGCACTAGGTTCATGTAGGTCTCACAAGTCATGGGAAAACCTAATAGAGTCTCGCGGATTGATACAGAGACATCTGTATTTATCTTCAGGAGGCTATAGGGTGTTAGGAAACCTCTATTTATTCATGATCTATCGTGTAATTGATGGTATACTAAATCTCATTCTTCTATGGTAGAGGCCGGGGAAGGGCACCGGCCCGAGGTAGGGGACGAGGGAGTCCCAGAACTGTTCCAGTTGCACCACCAACGGATCCTCCTATAGAGGAGCAGGGGGAGGTGCCCCCAGCGGGTCCTGCTCTAGTGGACTTCATGACGGCGCCAGGCTTCCAGGAGTTCATGTGACGTATGTTGAGATTTATGGATACTATGTCCCAGGCTGGTTTATTTCCAGCGGATCCTGCCACATCTCAGGCAGGAGGGGGAGCCCAGACCCCTACTGCCCAGGCACCAGACCAGACAACCGCACTTCATCGTACCCCGGGTACACTGCCCATGGGTGGGGTTCAGCCTTTAGCAGCAGCACCTAAGCCCAGACCAGCTGCAGACGGCGATCCGCAAAAGTTATTAGACAGATGGACTCGATTGCTTCCTCCAATCTTCGGGGGTGAGCTAGGCGAGGATGCCCGGGATTTCCTTGACAGGTGTAGGGACCGACTGCACAACATGAGGATATTGGAGTCCCATGGAATGGACTTCGCTACCTTCCAGTTAGAGGGCAGAGCTCGCATATGGTGGTAGTTCTATATTCTTAGCAGGCTAGCAGGTTCTCCTCCTATCACTTGGGAGCAGTTCACTCAGATGTTCCTAGACATATATATTCCACCCTCTGAGAGGGAAGAGCTGCGGTTTCAGTTTGAGAAACTAGAGCAGGGGCAGCTGTCAGTGATAGACTACGAGGCCAGATTTTCAGAGTTATCTCGCCATGCACTCATGATACTACCTTCCGATTTTGAGGGAGTGCAGAGATTTGTAGCCGGGCTGCATCCAGGCATTAGGACCAGCATGGCTCAAGAGGTGGAGATGGGGACTCCTTATCAGTTAGTAGTGGAGATTTCTCGTAGGATCGAGGGTTATCGGTCCAGGGTCAGGGAACATGTACAACCGGATAAGAGAGCCAGACATTCCGGGGATTTCAGAGGTGCCCCCGCTAGGGTCAGGGGTAAGTTTGGTAGGGGTCAACCCAGCAGGACCCCATATCCAGCACCACCACCACTACCTCCTCATGGTGCTCCAGTGAGGCCTTACTTCAGTGCTATACCAGAGGGTTCTCATCGTCCCCCAGTTATCCAGGGTTCTACTTCAGGGAAGCAGGCCGTGCCTTCAGTGAGATGTTACGAGTGCGGGGATCTCTGCCATATCAGGAGGACTTATCCCAGGTTTTGGGGCAAGGCAGTGCAGCAGGGTTACCACCCTATGAGTCCAGCACCAGCAGTTCAGCCACCTAGAGGTGGGGGACATACCGGCAGGGGTCGTCCTAGAGGTGGAGGGTAGTCACGGGGAGGTCAGCCAGCTCCTGTTCATTTTGGCGGAGCTCAGTCCTCCGGTGCTCCAGCTAGATTCTATGCCTTTCCGGCCAGATCAGATGCAATGGCCTCAGACACCGTGATCACAGGTATTATTACAATATGTGGTACAGAGGCATCAGTGTTATTTGTTCAGGATCCACTTATTCCTATGTTTCGGTCTTATTTTCTCATTCCCTGGATGTTCCTCGTGAGTCCTTGGGTTCTCCTATATGTGTGTCCATTCCAGTGGGCGATTCTATTGTAGTAGACCGGGTTTGTCGGTCCTGTATGGTCACATTCTGCGGGTTCGAGACTCAAGCGGCTCTCTTATTGCTCGACATGGTTGATTTCGAGATCATTTTAGGCATGGATTGGCTATCTCCTTATCATGTCGTGCTAGATTTCCATGCCAAGACAGTTACCCTAGCCATGCCAAAGTCTCCTAGGCTGGAGTAGAGAGGTTCCTCAATTAGTGCAGCCAGTCGGGTTATTTCCTTCTTGAAGGCTCGACATATGGTCGAGAAGGGTTGCCTAGCCTATTTTGCTTATGTGCGGGACACCATCATCGAGTCTCCCACGATTGATTACGTGCCAGTTTTTCGAGAGTTTGCTGATGTATTTCCTTCGGATCTTCCGGGCATGCCTGCGGATCGTGATATTGACTTCTGCATTGATTTAGCTCCAGACACCCATCCTATATCCATTACTCCGTATCGTATGGATCTGAAAGAGTTGAAGGAGCAGCTTGAGGAGTTGTTAGCTAAAGGGTTCATCAGACCGAGTGTATCACTGTAGGGTGCTCCAGTTCTGTTTGTGAAAAAGAAGGATGGGTCTATGCGGATGTGTATTGATTACCGCCAGTTGAACAAGGTTACCATTACGAACAAGTATCCCTTGCCGCACATCGATGATTTGTTTGACCAGTTGTAGGGTGCTCGTGTGTTTTCTAAGATTGATTTGAGATCAAAGTATCATCAGTTGAGGATTCGGGCTTCAGATGTTCCGAAAACTGCTTTTCGTACGAGGTATGGCCATTATGAGTTCCTGGTGATGTCTTTTGGCTTGACTAATTCCCCAGCAACATTCATGGACTTGATGAATAGGGTGTTCAGGCCGTATATTGATTCCTTTGTCATTGTCTTCATTTATAACATTTTGGTTTACTCACGTAGCCTGGGGGAGCACGAGCAGCATTTGAGAGTTGTGCTCTAGACCTTGCCGGAACAGAATGTATGTGCCATGTTCTCCAAATGTGAGCTTTGGTTGGATTTCGTGCCATTTTTGGGGCATGTGGTGTCTGGAGAGGGTATCAAGGTTGATCCTCAGAAGATCGAGGCAGTTCAGAGTTGGTCGCGTCCTACTTCAGCTATAGAGATCCGGAGCTTTTTGGGCCTAGCAGGCTATTATCGCTGATTTGTGGAGGGATTCTCTTCTATTGCAGCTCCATTGACTAGATTAACTCAGAAGAATGCCCCGTTCAGATGGTCCAACGAGTGTGAGGTGAGATTTCAGAAGCTAAACTCAGCATTGACCTCAGCGCCAGTTCTAGTATTGCCTTCCGGTTCTTGGATGTACACGGGATAATGCGATGCTTCACGCGTTGGCTTGGGGTATGTATTTATGCAGAAATGGGAGAGTTATTGCTTATGCTTCGCGCCAGCTAAAGGTTCATGAGAAGAATTACCATGTGCACGATTTGGAGTTGGCGGCGATTGTCCATGCTCTTAAGATTTGGAGGTACTACTTGTATGGAGTGTCCTATGAGGTTTATACAGAACATCGTAGCTTGTAGCACTTGTTCAAACAGAAGGATCTTAATTTGAGGCAGCGCAGGTGGCTTGAGTTGTTGAAGGATTATGATATCACCATTCTTTATCACCCGGGCAAGGCTAATGTGGTGGCAGATGCTTTGAACAGGAAGGCTGAGAGTATGGGTAGCTTGGCTTATATTGCAGCAGAGGAGAGACCTCTAGCCTTGGAAATTTAGTCCTTGGCCAATCGCCTGGTGAGATTAGATCTTTCAGAGCCTCATCGAGTTTTGGCACATGTGGTTGCTCAGTCTTCATTGTTGGGAGAGATTAAGGCCCGACAGTTCTATAATCCGTGCTTAGCAGAGCTTCGGGAGGAAGTGGTTCAGGGTAGGGCCAAGGAGGTTACTATTGGCGAGGATGGTGTTCTGAGACTTCAGGGCCGCTTATGTGTTCCTAATGTTGATGGCCTGAGGGAGAGGATACTTGATGAGGCACATAGTTCTCAGTATTCTATTCATCCTGGTGCGACGAAGATGTATCGTGACTTGAAGCAGCATTTCTGGTGGAGGCGGATGAAGAAGGACATTATGGGGTATGTGGCTAGGTGTCTAAATTGTCAGCAGGTAAAGTATGAACACCAAAGGCCATGAGGCCTACTTCAGCAAATGCACATTCCTGAGTGGAAATGGGAGCGCATCACCATGGATTTCGTGGTTGGGTTGCCTCAGACTTTGTGGAAGGTTGACGCGGTTTGGGTAATTGTGGATAGATTGACCAAATCGGCGCATTTCATTCCAGTGGCTACTACTTATACCTCTGAGAGGTTGGCCCAGATCTACATTCGGGAGATAGTCCGGTTGAATGGTGTGTCGGTGTCCATCATATTAGATCGAGGTCCTCAGTTCACTTGCACTCTCGGAAAGCATTGCATAGTGAGATGGGTACCCAGATAGACCTCAACACAACATTTCACCCTCAGATCGAAGGTCATTCAGAGCGTACAGTTCAGATATTGGAGGACATGCTAAGGGCATGTGTGATTCATTTCGGAGGTTACTAGGACCAGTTCTTTCCTTTGGCCGAGTTTTCTTATAATAATAGTTATCAGTCCAGCATTGAGATGGTACTATTTGAGGCTATGTATGGTCGGCGATGCCGTTCTCCTATCGGGTGGTTTGAGCCTGGCGAGGCTAAGTTATATGGCATCGACCTAGTGAGGGATGCCTTGGAGAAAGTGAAGTTGATTCAGGAGAGGCTCCGTACAACACAGTCCAGACAGGAGAGTTACGCGGATCAGAGGGTGCGTGATGTATCCTTTATGGAGGGAGATAGGGTCCTGTTAAAAGTCTTGCCTATGAAAGGTATTATGAGGTTTGGGAAGAAGGGCAAGCTGAGCCCAAGGTTTATAGGTCCATTTGAGGTGTTGAGGCGAGTTGGGGAGGTTGTTTATGAGCTGGCCTTGCCTCCCAGTTTATTAGGAGTTCACCCAGTTTTTCATGTATGCATGCTCCGGAGGTACCGCGCCGACTTCTCTCATGTGGTTGATTTCAGCACTATTTAGTTGGATGAGAGGTCGGGCTACGAGGAGGAACCAGCTGCTATTATTGATAGGCATGACCGCCAGCTGAGGTCCAAGAGAGTTTCTACCGTAAAGGTCCAGCGGAAGGGCCATCCAGTTGAAGAGGCGACCTGGGAGTCCGAGGAGGACATGCGGAGCAGATATCCACACTTATTCAGCATTTTGCGTTATCGGACCCCATTCCCCTAAATGAAACTTCCCATAGCGGTTTATTATGATTTATGACTTGCGGGGACTGGTCGTCCGGGATTCGGAGGTGTTTAGAGTCCTACTGTAACAATTGGTTCCTTAAGGTTGGCCTTTAAGGCCAAGTTTGACTTTGGTCAACATTCTGGGGAAACGACTTCGGAATCGAGTCTCGTCGGTTCCGGTAGCATCGTGTGATGATTTTGGACCTGGGCGTATGTTCGGAATGGGTTTCTGATGATCCAGGGGCATTTTGACTCCTATTATTGAAATAAGAAGTTCCTTAAGTTCATATTTTGGTTTGGGATGTGTTTTTCTGTTATCGAGGTCCGAACGGAATTCCAAGACTAGCAATAGTTCTCTTATGTTAATTATGACTTGCCTGTAAAATTTGGTGTCATTTCGAGTTGAATAGGTCAGTTCGGCGCGTGATTAGTGAAGTCTAGAAAACATAAAGTTGTTAAGTTTGGTTCTTGGTGTTTGGAGGTCTGATTTTGAGTTTTAGTGTTTTTTTGGGTGTTCCGAAGGCCCTAACGAGTCTGTATTATGATTTCGGACTCATTGGTATATTTGGACTAGGGCTCGGGTGGGCCCAGGTGCCTCCTAGGCACCTATCGGGGCTAAAAACTAGCAAAACATAGCTGCTGGTGCACCTGTTCTGGTGTGACCGCAGGTGCGGTTGCCCAGTCGCAGGTGCGGGATCGCTCCTGCGGTCCCCAGCATCGTAGGTGCGATTCCCCAGTGGCCTGGCCAATTATCGTAGGTGCGGATAATGTTCCGCATGTGCGGAACCGCATGTGCGGTCTCCACTCCGCAAGTGCAACCCCAGACTCCCTAGCCCATTTCCGCAGGTGCGATATTTCTCTCGCATGTGTGAAAACACTGACTAGACAGTGTGTTTTTATACACGGGTTTTAAAGCCATTTTTCTCATTTCCTTCTTCTTCCTCGGGCAATTTTCCACCATTGGTGAGGGGCTATCGACCTGATCATTTAAGGTAAGTAAACTTTACTCGAGAATCAACTTCATCCATGGATTTCTAGCTTAATTAACTACATAATTTAGTGAAAAATCAAGAATTGGGTAGTAACCTAGAGCTTGTGATAATTTGAGAATTTAACCGCCATTTAGCTATGAAATCAAGTGGAAATCATATATTTGTGATCCTTAGTCATTGAGTGAGTGTTTCCTTCGAGAATTATTGAAATCCGAGCATGTGGGCCCAGGGTCGGATTTTAGAATATCTTCAAGAATGGTGAATTTACTAAGTGAGTAGGATATATTCCATACTTTGAGAATAAATTAATGAATTTGTATAACTTTTGGCTAGTTTCGAGTCCTCGGGTATAGAGTTTGGAGTTTCAGGCGCGTTCTTGGTCCGGGAAGTGAATTCGGTACGAGGTGAGTCTCCTTTCTAACCTTATAAGAGGGAATCGTTCCCATATGTGTAGAATTTGTGATCTTGTATATGGATTAAGTAGCCTAATGTCCTTGAATCTCACATGTGAAGGCCAAAGGAGTTGTGATTGAAGTTTATAACTCTAAAATTCGCACATTGTTAGTATGTCCCCTACTAAATTATCTGGAAATCTCCTGCTAATCATGAATTGGAATTTATATGGGAACCCGAGTCGCATGAATGGTTCGCGAGCGGGGTAGCCCTAATATTTTATTAACCTGAGTCGCATGTTTGATTCGCGAGAGGGGAAGATAAATGCATCTACGGATCGGGTCGTTCGACCCTCGGTAGTGCAGATTTACTTTTCACGTCGTAATGACCGTACATTTATAGCCTGTTATGTGTTTTTGGTAATATCTGAGAAGCCATGTAATTGTAATTGTTGTTAAGAAAGAAGGATAAATAACTGATATTCCATGGAAACAAGATGGCGCGGGGGTAACAATGATTGTTATTTCATTCTCATTTCCTTATTACTTTTTCATTACTGCTACTACTGGTTAGCCTGTACTCATTCCACATTGTCTGACCCTAGTAAGTATCACGTCGACCCCTCGTCACTACTTCTTCGAGGTTAGGCGGGATTCTCACTGGGTAAATATCTGTTTATGTACTCATACTACGCTTCTATAGTTAATTGTACATGTTTTGAGGCCGGTGCATCTGGTTATCCGGCCGTAGCTTGATTTATATATCTTCTGGACCTGACTCCACGGTGACCTGTCTTCCTTGGCAATCCTCAGCTGGGCTATGGAGTTATCTTTTGTTGTTTCTGTCTACATCTTTTCAGATAGTAGTACAGCATGTATCATCTTTTGTATATTCTGCTAGATTGCCTATTGACTTGTGACAGTAGTTCCTAGCATGCACATAGTTGACTCTTATTTTGGGGCTGTATATATTGGATCACGATCATTTCGGTCGTATATATTTAAATTGGTTAATGTTTCCGCTTTTAATTAAATGAACTAAGTTTAAAAAATCGATAAGTGTGGGGTTGGCATGTCAAATAAGGGTAGCATCACTAGTAAACAAATCTTGGCTTGCCTGACTCCGGTGTTGGGTGCCATCACTGTCACGACCTAAAACCCAACACAGGTGTACTATGTGCATGCTAGGAACTGCTGGTGCTGGACTCATAGGCTGGTAACCCTGCTGCACTGCCTTGCCCCAAAACGTGGGACAAGTCCTCCTGGTATGGCCGAGATCCCCGCACTCGTAACATCTCACTAGAGGCACGTCCTGCTGCCCTAAAGTAGAACCCTGGATAACTGGGGGACGATGAGAACCCTCTGGTATGGCACTGAAGTAAGGCCTCACTAGGCACCACGAGGAGGTGGTGGTGGTGGTGCTGAATATGGGGACCTGCTGGGTTGACCCCTACCAAACTGACCCCTTCCCCTAGCTGGGGTACCTCTGAAATCCCCGGAATGTGTGGCTCTCATATCCGGCTATACCCGCTACCTGACCCTTGACCGAGAATCCTCAATCCTATGAGCAATCTCCACTACTAACTGATAAGGGGTCCCCATATCCACCTCTCGGGCCATGCTGGTCTTAATGCCTGGATGGAGCACGACTACAAATCTCCGCACTCTCTCAGCATCGGAAGGTAGTATCATGAGTGCATGGCGAGATAACTCTGAAAATTTGGCCTCATAGTCTGTCACTCACAGCTGCCCCTGCTCCAGCTGCTCAAACTGATACCGCAGATCTTCCTTCTTAGAGGGTGGAATATATCTGTCTAGGAACATCTACGAGAATATATGACTGCCACCATCTGCGAGCTTTGCCCTCTAACTGGAAGGTAGCGAAGTCCACTCCGTGGGACTCCAATATCCTCATGTTGTGCAGTCGGTCCCTGCACCTGTCAATGAAATCCTCGGCATCATCGCCTCGCTCACCCCCGAAGATCGGAGGATGCAATCAAGTCCATCTGTCTTATAACTTCTGCGGATCGCCGTCCGCAGCTGGTCTGGGCTTAGGTGTTGCTGCTACAGGATGACCCAGCCACGGGCAATGTACCCCGGGTATGATAAAGTGCGACTGTCTGGCCTGCGGCCTGGGCAGTAGGGGTCAGGGCTCCCCCTCCTGCCTCAGATGTGGCAGGATCCGCTGGAAATAGACCAGCTTGGGACATAGAATCCATAAATCTCAACATACGTCCCATGACCTCCAAGAAGCCTGGCGCCTTCATGAAGTCCACTGGAGCAGGACCCGCTGGGGGCACCTCCCCCTGCTCCTCTATAGGAGGATCCGCTTGTGGTGCAACTGGAAGGTCATCATTTGTAATTTAGAAAAAAACTATGGTTCGAGGCCCTAAAAGCCTCCGTTAATCTCACCTCGATATGCGTGCGTAGCCCGGGCGTGTAGCCGAAAAGCTTTTATGTGGAAATGTGTTGAACTGTTGAGTTTATGATAATTAATGGAATAAAGTTGACTTTGGTCAACCTTTTTTGGTAAACGGTCCCGGACCCGTATTTTGACGGTCCCGGAGGTTCCGTAGAAAAATATAGGACTTGGGCGTATGCCCGGAATCGAATTCCGAGGTCCCAAGCCCGAGAAATAATTTTTTAAAGAAAATTGTTTTCTAGGAATAATAAAGACTTTTGAAAATGATAATTAATGTGAAATATGTGTTACCAGGCCCGTATTATGGTTCCGGAGCCCGGAACAGGTTTAATATATGTTGTGTGAGCTATTTATGAAATTTGGTGTAAAACGGACTTGAAATGACGTGGTTCGGATCGGAATTGGAGTGTTTGAGCTTTGTGAAGTTTTTGGAAAATTCTAGGAGATTTGAGGTTTAATTCCTTGTTGTGATCATATTTTGGTGATTTAAATGCTGGAATAAGTCCGTAGGATGATCTGAGAGACGTGTGTACTTTTATCTTTGAGCCCCGAGGGCTCGGGTGAGTTTCGGGTAGTTAACGAGATGTATAAAGTAGAAAAATCTGGTATTCTTTATGGTGTCTGGTGTAATACCCTTCGCGAACGCGGCCAAGGGCCCGCGAACGCGACGGGTAAATATCTTGGCCTAGGTTTTTACTCTACGCGAACGCGTAGAGGGAGAAGCGAACACAGAGCACTCGACAGTGCTTTTACGGAAACGCGTCCTCTGGGGTGCGAATGCATAGAGTTAGGATTGGTCTGGGGGGCCTAGGTAGGTTGTTCTTCGCGAACGCGGCCCTAGGATCGCGAACGCGTAAGCCAGTGGGGTCCAACNGAATACGTTGCGGGATTGTCTCATTTCCATCATTATCTTCTTCCTCAAACCCCCATTGACGACCTCCAAGCTAATTCTTCTCCATAACCACTTGGTAAGTGACTTCAACTCCCATTTCTTCCATTTTCCTTCATTAACACTAGATTCTAGGCCTAGAATCATGAAAATAAGTAGAAATTAGGGGATTTGGGTAGAGTTAGGGACTATGGGACTTTTTGAAATTCAACCTGAATTTGGGGTCGGATTTCAAAAAAAATCATATATTTGAACTCGTGGGGGTACGGGTGATCGGGTTTTGGTCCGAGCCTCGTGCTTGGACCAAGCGGGCCCGGGGTCGAATTTTGATATTCTTGGAAGAAAGCTTGGCAATGGGTATTTAGGCTATGGAATTGATTTATTGAATCATTATTGATATACTTGAGTTAATTATGTCTAGATAATACCATTCCGGAGTTCAATTCTATAGGAAAGGCGGTGTTAGAGGGTTCATTGCTATATTTTGGACCTGAGGTAAGTGTCTTTTCTAAATTTTGTGAGGGAATAGGTATTTTGTGCTATGTGTTCAGTGTTTATCATGTTCAATGCATAGGTGTGTCAAGCATGCCCGTGAGTCTATTTTCGATAAAAACCTTATTATTACTTCCATGTTCGTTATAATATGCAATTGTCTCTACTTGGAAGTTGATTAATGTTGAAACCTCTTGTTGATGAAATCATGATGTATTGGTCCAATTGAGAACCCAATTGTAAAGGGGAGATTTTAAACGATTGGTTATAGCTGAGACCCTTGTCGGGCGATCGTTACGATATTGACTGATACTTTCCCCTTGCCAGGTGATTTTTAATCGTATTTCCACTATGCTGTATTCCTTGCCATTGATATTGTCATTGTTTTGGTGAGGAAGAGTGTAAAAGCACGAAGGTTGATGCCGTGCCATATTTCATATTATTATGCACAAGGGGACATTCCGTGCCATGTTTATATTGTTTATGCACGAGGGGACATTCCGTGCCATATTTTATATTATTATGCACGAGGGGACATGCCGTGCCGTATCTTTTCATTGTTTAATTTGTGTTGTCAATTCCCATTATTATTTTCAGATATTTTAGACTATTTTTTTCGTTTTCGTCATTTCAGTATTTGCTATCTCTTACCCCCAGCATCTTCTTCCCCGTAATTGTATTCTTTTTTAGTTTCTGCTATACTATTTAACTGTAGAGGTACATTTTTTTGTCGTGTCCTAGCCTCGTCACTACTTCGCCGAGGTTAGGCTCGGCACTTACTCACTACATGGGGTCTGTTGTACTGATGCTACACCTGCACTTCTTTATGTTGTGAAGATTACGCAGCCGGACCTAGTGGACATCACTAGTGGGAGTGTCCTTCAGTTCACCTTTGAGGCTTCAAGGTATACCCGCTGGCGTTCGTGGACCTTGGCGTCCTTCCTATCCATAGTTCTTCATTTCAGCAGTCCCAGTTCGACCAGCTCAGGTCCCAAAGGGGTTAATAGCTACCCCAGTGCTTCAGGGCGCTCTTGTCCGTCTAGTCGGACTCATGGAGAGTGTAGCACATGTTGTTCTTCTTCCTACTGCACTAGCCATCTCTCAGGATGGGGGAGGTACCCAGACTCCTGCCACTCGCACGCCAGAGCAGCTAGCTCCATAGTTTCAGACTACGGCACCTCAGCCAGCCGGAGTAGCTTAGCCGGGTATTGCAGCACCGGTAGTAGAGGGAGCAGCTATGTCAGCGGATGCTTTGTGGAGACTGAACAGGTTCACTAAGTTATTCACTGCTACGTTTACTGGTTTACCATCAGAGGATCCCCAGGATTATTTGGATGGCTGCCATGAGGTTCTTCGGACCATGGGCTTAGTGGAGTCCAACGGGGTTGACTTCGCTACTTTTCGGTTATCTGGCGCAGCCAAGTGTTTGTGGAGAGACTATTGCTTAGCCATACCAGCTGGGTCTGCACTTTTGACTTGGAATCGGTTCTCAGAGGTATTTTTGGGGAACTTCCTTCTCATTAGTCAGAGAGACGACGTTCAGAGGCAGTTCGAGCGTCTCCGGCAGAGATCTATGTCAGTCACTCAGTACGAGACCAAGTTCATCACTCTAGCCCGACATGCTCTTAGCATACTTCCCACTAATCGCGAGAGGGTTCAGAGATTTATTGAGGGATTGGCCGAGCCATCATACTTCAGATGGCTAGAGAGTCAGGTACTGATATATCGTTCCAGGATGCGGCCAATGTGGCCAAGAGGACTGAGATGATTATGTCACAGGGTGATGGTCAGGAGGTTGACAAGAGGCCCCGTCATTTCGATCATTTCAGTGGAGCCTCATCTGGGGGCAGGGATTCTTTAGGCAGAGGTCATCCTCCCAAACCCTTTCAGTCTGCACTTTAGGTAGCTCACAGTGCACCACCAACTCCTATTGGTGCACCACCAGCACCTATCAGTGCACCGCCGCTTTAGAATTTCTAGGGTGGTTATCAGGGTTGACAGGGCCAGTTCCAGAGTCAGCAGCCATATCAGCAGAGGACTTGATATACTTGCGGTGGTTTGGGGCATATTTCCAGGTTTTCCCCCCGAGGTTCTGGTGGGTCTCAGTATCAGGGTTCTCGTGCTGTGGTTCCCGCATCAGGCGCACCCCACCCCCTCAGTTAGCTAGGGGTGGCAGTCGGGGTGGCAGATGTAGAGGTCAAACTCATAGAGGTGGACGACATGCCACGAGAGGTAGATGTTAGGCCGCCTGATGCCGAGGCTTCTGATGCAGTTATTACAGGTACAGTTTCAGTTTGCAGCCGAGAGTCTTCGGTGTTATTTGATCCGGGTTCTACATTCTCCTATGTGTCTTCATATTTTGCCCCTTATTTGAGTATGCCCCGTGATTCCTTGAGTACTGTTGTGCATGTTTCTACACCAGTGGGTGATTCTATAGTGGTAGATCTAGTCTACCGTGCTTTCTTAGTAGTCATTGGTGGTATGGAGACTCGGGTTGATCTTTTGCTTCTTGATATGGTTGACTTCGATGTTATATTGAGGATGGATTGGTTATCCCCCTATTATGCTATTCTGGACTGTCATGCCAAGATAGTGACCTTGTCTTTGCCAGGGGTGCCTCGTTTGGAGTGGAAGGGAATTCCTAGTCATTCTGTTGGTAGAGTTATTTCTTATATGAAGGCTCGGCGCATGGTCGGGAAGGGTTGTTTGGCCTATATGTCCTATGTTCGTGATTCTAGCGCCGAGGTTCCTTCCCTGGAGTTGGTGCCCGTGGTTCATGAGTTTCCAGAGGTTTTCCCTACTCACCTGCCGGGTATGCCACCCGACAGGGGTATTGATTTTTGTATTGAGTTAGCTTAGGGCACAAAGCCTATTTCTACTCCTCCGTATCGTATGGCCACGCCAGAGTTAAAGGAGTTGAAAGATCAGTTGAAGGATTTTTTGGATAACGGCTTCACTAGGCCTAGTATCTCTCCTTGGGGTGCTCCAATATTGTTTGTCAAGAAGAAAGATGGCTCGATGAGGATGTGTATTGACTACCGGTAGTTGAATAAGGTTACCATTAAGAACAAGTATCCTTTGCTGAGGATTGATGCTTTATTCGACCAGCTTCAGGGTGCTTCAGTGTTTTCAAAGATTGACTTGAGATCTGGTTACCATTAGCTGAGGATTATGGCGTCTGATGTCCCTAAGACAGCTTTTCGCACTCGTTATGGGCATTATGAGTTCTTGGTGATGTTATTTGGGTTGATGAATGCCCCTGCTGCTTTTATGCAGTTGATGCACAGAGTGTTAAGGCCTTATCTGGACTCGTTCGTGATTGTTTTCATTGATGATATATTGTTATACTCTCGCAGCCGAGAGGAGCATGAGATGCACCATAGAGTCGTCCTCCATACTCTGAGGGATAGTCAGTTGTATGCCAAGTTTTCCAAGTATGAGTTGTGGTTGAGTTCAGTTGCCTTTCTAGGCCATGTGGTATCGTCAAAGGGTGTTCAAGTGGATCCCAAGAAGATTTCAGCAGTCAGAGATTGGCCTAGACCCACCTCAGCTACAGAGATCCGGAGTTTCTTGGGCTTAGCAGGTTATTATCGCCGGTTTGTGGAGGGCTTTTCATCCATTGCAGCCCCGATGACTAGTTTAACTCAGAAGAGTGCTCAGTTCAGGTGGTCTGAAGAGTGTGCGGCGAGTTTTCATAAGCTCAAGAAAACCTTGACCACGGCACCAGTGTTAGTTTTGCCCACAGGTTCAGGATCGTATACCGTGTATTGTGATGCTTCACAGGTTGGGCTTGGTGCAGTGTTGATGCAGGATGGCAAGGTTATAACCTATGTTTCTCGACATTTGAAGGTCCATGAGAAGATATATCCAGTTCATTACTTGGAGTGACCAGCTATTGTGCATGCATTGAAGATTTGGAGGCTTCATTAGGCCTAGTGTCTCTCCTTGGGGTGCTCCAGTATTGTTTGTTAAGAAGAAAGATGGCTCGATGAGGATGTGTATTGACTACCGGCAGTTGAATAAGATTACCATTAAGAACAAGTATCCTTTGCCGAGGATTGATGCTTTATTCGACCAGCTTCAGGGTGCTTCAGTGTTTTCAAAGATTGACTTGAGATCTGGTTACCATCAGCTGAGGAGTATGGCGTCTGATGTCCCTAAGACAGCTTTTCGCACTCGTTATGGTCATTATGAGTTCTTGGTGATGTAATTTGGGCTGGCGAATGCCCCCGCTGCTTTTATGGAGTTGATGCACCGAGTGTTCAGGCCTTAGCTGGACTCGTTCGTGATTGTTTTCATTTATGATATATTGGTATACTCTCGCAGCCGAGAGGAGCATGAGCTTCACCTTAGATTCGTCTTCCAGACTCTGAGGGATAGTCAGTTGTATGCCAAATTTTCCAAGTGTGAGTTCTGGTTGAGTTCAGTTGCCTTTCGAGGCCATGTCGTATCGTCAGAGGGTGTTCAAGTGGATCCCAAGAAGATTTCAGCAGTCAGAGATTGGCCTAGACCCACCTCAGCTACAGAGATCCGGAGTTTCTTAGGCTTAGCATGTTATTATCGCCGGTTTGTGGAGGGCTTTTCATCCATTGCAGCCCCGATGACCAGGTTACTCAGAAGAGTGCTCAGTTCAGGTGGTATGAAGATTTGGAGGCTTCATTAGGCCTACTGTCTCTCCTTGGGGTGCTCCAGTATTGTTTGTCAAGAAGAAAGATGGCTCGATGAGGATGTGTATTAACTACCGGCAGTTGAATAAGATTACCATTAAGAACAAGTCTCCTTGGGGTGCTTCAGTGTTTTCAAAGATTGACTTGAGATCTGGTTACCATCAGCTGAGGAGTACGGCTTCTGATGTCCCTAAGACAACTTTTGGCACTCGTTAGAGGCATTATGAGTTCTTGGTGATGTCATTTGGGCTGACGAATGCCCCCGCTGCTTTTATGGAGTTGATGCACCGAGTGTTCAGGCCTTATCTGGACTCGTTCATGATTGTTTTCATTGATGATATATTGGTATACTGTCGCAGCTGAGAGGAGCATGAGCTGCACCTTAGAGTCGTCCTCCAGAATCTGAGGGATAGTCAGTTGTATGCCAAATTTTCCAAGTGTGAGTTCTGGTTGAGTTCGGTTGCCTTTCTAGGCCATGTGGTATCGTCAGAGGGTGTTCAGGTGGATCCCAAGAAGATTTCAGCATTTAGAGATTGGCCTAGACCCACCTCAGCTACAGAGATCCGGAGTTTCTTACGCTTAGCATGTTATTATCGCCGGTTTGTGGAGGGCATTTCATCCATTGCAGCCCTGATGACCAGGTTGACTCAGAAGAGTGCTCAGTTCAGGTGGTCTGATGAGTGTGAGGCGAGTTTTAATAAGCTCAAGACAACCTTGACCACGACACCAGTGTTGGTTTTGCCCACAGGTTCAGGATCGTATACCGTGTATCCTGATGCTTCATAGGTTGGGCCTTGTGCAGTGTTGATGCAGGATGGCAAGGTTATAGCCTATGCTTCTCAACAGTTGAAGGTCCATGAGAAGATATATCCAGTTCATGACTTGGAGTTACCAGCTATTGTGCATGCATTGAAGATTTGGAGGCATTACTTGTATGGTGCGCCATGTGAGGTGTTCACGGATTATAAGAGCTTTCAGTATTTGTTTAAACAGAAGGAGTTGAACATGAGACAAAGGAGATGGTTGGAGTTGCTTAAGGATTATGATATTACCATTCTTTATCATTCGGGGAGGGCCAATGTGGTGGCCGATGCTTTGAGCCGGAAGTCAGCTAGTATGGGTAGTCTTGCCTATTTATCAGTCGGAGAGCGACCTCTTTTTTTGGATGTTGAGGCATTAGCCAACCGATTTGTGAGATTGGAGGTTTCTGAGACTAGCAAAATTGTGGCCCATACCGTGGCCCGTTCTTCATTGTATGACCGTATTCGGGCCAGGCAGTATGATGATCGCCATTTATGTGTTCTTAGAGATAGAGTCAGGCACGGAGATGCCAAGCAGGTTACAGTTGATGCTGAGGAAGTATTGAGGATGCAGGGTCATATTTGTGTACCCGATGTCGATGGCATCCGTGAGTTGATACTACAGGAGGACCATAGTTCTAGGTATTCTATTCATCTGGGCGCCGCAAAGATGTACCAGGGCTTGCGGCAACATTATTGGTGGCGTAGAATGAAGAAGGATATTGTAGCTTATGTTGCTCGGTGTTTGAATTGTCACCAGGTTAAGTACGAGCACCAGAGACCCGATGGTTTGATGCATCAGATTTAGCTTCCCAAGTGGAAGTGGGAGCGTATCACCATGGACTTTGTAGTTGGATTCCCACGGACTCAGAGGATGTTTGATGCAGTATGGGTCATTGTGGATAGGCTGACCAAGTCAGCGCACTTCATTCCAGTATCAGTTCCGTATTCAGTAGAGAAGTTGGCAAGGATCTATATGGGAGAGATTGTTAGACTGCATGGTGTGCCCATATCCATTATATCAGACTGAGGTACTCAGTTTACCTCCCATTTCTGCAAAGTATTTCAGCGAGATTTGGGCACCCAGATTGATTTGAGCACCTCATTTCATCCTCAGACGGACGGGCAGTCCGAGCGCACTATTTAGATTTTGGAGGATATGTTGCGAGCTTGTTTTATTGACTTTGGTGATTCATGGGACCAGTTCTTTCCTTTAGCTGAGTTTGCCTACAATAACAGCTATCAGTCGAGCATTCATATGGCTCCGTACGAGGCATTGTATGGTATACGGTGTCGGTCTCTAATCGGATGGTTTGAGTCGGGAGAGGCTAGATTGTTGGGTTCTTAGTTAGTCCATAATGCCTTGGACAAGGTGAAGATCATTCAGGATAGACTTCGTACAGCTCAGTCCAGGCAGAAGAGTTATGCGGATCACAGAGTTCGAGATTTGGCATTTATGATAGGCGACCGGGTATTTCTTCGGGTGTCGCCCATGAAGGGCGTGNCAGGGTAGGAGAAGTGTCCTACAGACTTTCCTTACCACCTAGTTTATCAGTCGGGCATCCAGTATTTCACGTGTCTATGCTCCGGAAGTATATTGCAGACCCATCTTAGGTACTTGACTTCAGTGGTGTCTATTTAGACCAGGATTTGTCTTATGATGAGGAGCCAGTGGCTATATTAGCCAGGCAGGTTCGTCAGTTGAGATCGAAGAGTTGTCCTTCGGTTCGTGTTCAGTGGAGAGATCAGCCTGTTGAGGCAACTACTTGGGAGTCCGAGCCCGATATGCAGAGCTTTTATCTCCACCTTTTCCCCGATTCAGGTACTTTCCTATGTCTGTTTGAGGACGAACGGTTGTTTTAGAGGTGGAGATTGTGATGACCCAAAAGGTCATCTTGTGTAATTTGGCATAAAACTGTGTTTCGAGGCCCCAAAAGCCTCCGTTAATCTCACCTCGATATGCGTGCGCAGCTAGGAAGCTTTTATATGGAAATGTGTTGAACTGTTGAGTTTATGATAATTAATGGAAAAAGCTGACTTTGGTCAACATTTTTGGTAAACGGACCCGGACCTATGATTTGACGGTACCGGAAGGTCCATAGAAAAATATGGGACTTGGGCGTATGCCCGGAATCGAATTCCGAGGTCCCAAGCCCGAGAAATTAATTTTTAAAGAAAATGGTTTTCTGGGAATAATAAAGACTTTTAAAAATGATAATTAATGTGAAATCTGCGTTACCGGGCCTGTATTATGGTTCCGGATCCCGTAACAGGTTTAATATATGTTGTGTGAGCTATCTGTGAAATTTGGTGTAAAACGGACTTGAATGATGTGGTTCGGATCGAAATTTGAATGTTTGAGCTTTATGAAGTTTTGAGAAAATTCTAGGAGATTTGAGATTTAATTCCTTGTTGTGATGATATTTTGGTGATTTAAAGGCTTGAATAAGTCCGTAGGATGATTTTGGAGTCGTGTGTATTTTTATCTTTTAGCCCTAGGGCTCGGGTGAGTTTCGGGTAGTTAACGGAGTGCATAAAGTAGAAAAATCTGGTGTTTTTGATATTTTGTTGGTGTCTGGTGTAATACCCTTCGCGAACGCGAAGGGTAAATATCTTGGCCTGGGTTTTTACTCTACGCAAACGCGTAGAGGGAGACGCGAACGCGGAGCACTAGATAGTGCCTTTACGCGAACGCGTCCCTGGGGTTCAAACGCATAGAGTTAGGATTGGTCTGGGGGGNCCCTAGGCTCTCGAACGCGTAAGCCAGTGGGGTCCAACCAAGGACACGCGAACGCATAGGTCAGGATTGTCAACCTTTCGCGAACGCAGCCATGGGCCCGCGGACGCGAAGGGTATTTTTGCCCAGTGATTTTTAATAGCTTAAAACAAAATGCATTTCGGGATTGTCGCATTTCCATCATTCTCTTCTTCCTCGAACCCCCATTGACGACCTCCAAGCTAATTCTCCTACATAACCACTTGGATAAGTGACTTCAACTCAAATTTCTTCCATTTTTCCTTTATCAACATTATAATCTAGGCCTAGAATCATGAAAACAAGTAGAAATTAGGGGATTTGGGTAGAGTTAGGGATTATGGGACTATGGAAAATTCAACCTCAATTTGGGGTCAGATTTCAAAACAAATCATATATTTGAACTCGTAGGGGTATGAGTGATCGGGTGTTGGTCCGAGCCTCGTGTTTGGACCAAGCGGGCCCGGAGTCGAATTTTGATATTTTTGGAAGAAAGCTTGGAAATAGGTATTTAGGCTATGGAATTGATTTATTGAATCATTATTGGTATACTTGAGTTAATTATGTCTAGATAATACCATTCCGGAGTTTAATTCTAAAGGAAAGGCGGTGTTAGAGGGTTGATTGCTATATTTTGGACCCGAGGTAAGTGTCTTGCCTAACTTTGGTGAGGGAATAGGTATTGTGTGCTATGTGTTAACTGTTTATCATGTTCAATGCATAGGTGAGGTGACGAGTACCTATGCATTGTGTGTCAAGCATTCCCGTGAGTCTATTTTCGATTAAAACCTTATTATTACTTCCATGTTCGTTATAATATGCAATTGTCTCTACTTGGAAGTTGATTAATGTTGAAACCTCTGGTTGATGAAATCATGATGTATTGGTCCGATTGAGAACCCAATTGTAAAGGGGAGATTTGAAATGATTGGTTATAGTTGAGACCCTTGCCGGGCGATCGTTACGAAATTAATTGATACTTTTCCTTACCGGGTGATTTTGAATCGTATTTCCACTATGTTGTATTCCTTGCCATTGATATTGTCATTGTTTTGGTGAGGAAGAGTGTAAAAGCACGAAGGGGGATGTCGTTCCATATTTCATATTATTATGCACGAGGGGACATTCCGTGCCATGTTTATATTGTTTACGCACGAGGGGACATTTCGTGCCATATTTTATATTATTATGTACGTGGGGACATTCCGTGCCATGTTTATATTGTTTATGCACGAGGGGACATTCCGTTCCATATTTTATATTATTATACACGAGGGGACATTCCGTGCCATGTTTATATTGTTTATGCACGAGTGGACATTCTGTGCCATATTTTATATTATTATGCACGAGGGGACATTCCGTGCTATATTTTATATTATTATGCACGAGGGGACATGCTGTGCCATATCTTTTAACTGTTTAATTTGTGTTGTCAATTCCCCTTATTATTTTCAGATATTTTAGACTGTTGTTTTTGTTCCCGTCATTTCAGTATTTTTTATCTCTTACCCCCAGCATGTTCTTCCCCGTAATTGTATTCTTGTTTAGTTTCTGCTATACTATTGAAATGCACAGGTACATTTTGTTGTCGTGTCCTAGCCTCGTCACTACTTCGCCGAGGTTAGGTTCGGCACTTACTCAGTACATGGGGTCGGTTGTATTGATGCTACACCTGCACTTCTTTATGTTGTGCAGATTACGCAGTCGGACCCAGTGGACATCACTAGTGGGAGTGTCCTTCAGTTCACCCTAGAGGCTTCAAGGTATACCCGCTGGCGTTCGTGGGCCTTGGCGTCCTTCCTATCCCTAGTTCTTCATTTCTGTGTTGTTTTACCTCTAGTTTTCAGAGACAGTCATGTATTTCCTTTCAGTCTTTGTATTTAGCACTTCTATAGACAGTTCGTGAGTTTTTGACTCCAGGTTTTGGGAAATTATTGCGACGTTGTATTATGTTGTCTTTACATAGTTTTGAAACTTTATTTATTTCCGCTGTTAAGTTGTTAACTGTTTTTAGCTTAATCTATTAATTCGATGTTATCATGTTAGTTTAACTGTACACATTGGCTTGTCTAGAGGGTTCAACGTTAGACGCCATCACGGCCCGATTGTGGGATTTTTGGGTCGTGACATGGAACAGATCTGGGATGCCCCCGTCCCCTACCTCGGGCCGGTGCCCTTCCCCGCCTTCTACCACACGTACACATCTTCACCATCTGTGAGAGAATAGAAGAATGAGATTTAGATACCATCAATTGCACAATAGATCATGAATAAAGAGAGGTTTCCTAACACCTTATAGCCTCCCGAAGATAATTACAGACATATCCGTATCAATCTGCGAGACTTTATTAGGTTTGCCCATGACTTGTGTCACCTACGTGAACCTAGTGCTCTGATACCATGTTGTCACGACCCAAAATCCGACACAGGTCGTGATGGCGCCTAACACCAGAGTCAGGCAAGCCAATAGTTGTTTACTAGTGAGGTTACCCTTATTTGACATACCAACCCCACACTTAACAAGTTTTTAAACTTAGGTCATTTAATTAAAAGCGGAAACATTAACCAAATTAAATTAATACAACCGAAATGATCGTGATCCAATATATACAGTCCCAAAATAAGAGTCTACTATGTGCATGCCAGGAACTAGTGTCACAAGTCAATAGGCAACCTAGCAGAATATACAAAAGATGATACAGGCTGTACTATTGTCTGAAAGATGTAGACAGAAACAAACAAAAGATAACTCAATTGCCCAGCTGAGGATCGCCAAGGAAGACATCTCACCGTGGAGTCAGGTCCAGAAGATATATATATTAAGCTCCGGCCGGATAACCAGATGCACCAGCTTCAAAACCTGTACAATTAAGTACAGAAGCGTAGTATGAGTACATAAATAGATATGTACCCAGTGAGTATCCCGCCTAACCTCGTAGAAGTAGTGACGAGATGTTGACGTGATACTTACTAGGGTCAGACAATGTGGACTAAGTACAGGCTAACCAGTAGTAGCAGTAATGAAAAGTAATAAGGAAATGAGCACCAAATAACAATCACTATTACCCTTGCGCTATATTTTTCCATGGCATATGTTGGTTGATTTCCTAATGCACACGCAAGTGTACGTGGTCGACAAGTAATACAGGAATTGAAGTCCAGATATCGTACCCACAGGGAGTTGTGATTAACTANATTGGGTTGTTAAACAATCACGTGGAGTTTTCGACCTAAATCTTCTAATCAGGTTTATTGATTGACGAGGTTAATATTGCTCGTAGCCTTCTCCTGAAGTACAACTCGCCTATTCAAGCTAACCTAATGCATGTATTCCTATGGAATCAGGATAAACAAGAACGCATTAATAATTCCCGTGTAATAACCAAGCAAGGCGATTAGGTATATTCCTATCCTAACCGCAAATCCGCTCCCCTGAAGGGTTAAGATCTTGCTCTACCCAATCTTATATGCAATCTAGAATTCCCTCTCCCGAGTTCAACCCTAGATTCGTAGATAGTAGTCAATTGATGATCAAGCAATTGAATAATTAAGCACAAGATTGAATAAACAAACCAATTAAGATAAACAATAAGAATAATTCAAGCTTCAACTACAACGTTCATGTAACACCCAATACTCTAGAACTAATAAACTATAAAACTAAAAGAAGAGAAGAGAAGAAAAACCAAGTAGAATCCTCCTGTCAAAAGTCCTGTATCAGTCGAAAATCCCTTAATGTGATGTTTTTGGGTCTATTTATATGTTTAGAATGAACCCTAAACGTCTCCAAGACTTCTATTCAAACTTGGAAACACTTAAAACCCGTCAAAACACGATTTCTAGCCGTCCCGGGACCCTTGCGTTTCAGCCCAAACGCCTGGGTAAGGCCAGGCAGACCCTGGCGTTAGGGCTCTTACGCCTGGCTAACGCCAGGCCCCCCCTGGCGTTAGGGCTCTAACATGCCCCTCGGCTTCCTCTTTTGGGTACTCAGACTTCCTCTACTCTGCAAAATAAAAACAACACAAAACTGACACTAAAAAAAATAAAAAATAATAATAATAAAAATTAATGAAAAGATACACAGGCTGGGTTGCCTCCCAACAAGCGCCTTATTTATAGTCGTGGCACGACTCTG
>MDKJ01094930.1:0-17836 GCA_005239525.1 Nicotiana knightiana
CAGTAGCATTTAGAGAGGAGATAAACGACAGTAAGGGTATTCTGGAGAACTTAAGCATGAACCGATAAAGATAATTATTAATTTTAACAAGTAGAACCTCTAATAACTCAATGATTAACAGGAAAACCTAAATGTCTAAACATGGTTGCAAAAACAGTCTGGAATGTGCATAACATGTTAAACACTGAATTAATCAAATCGAAGGTAGTGCGAATCAAAGCAGAACAGTCATACATACAGAAAATGACGAAACCTAAGTTAGGAAACATGGTTAAATAGGGAAACCTAATTACTTAGTTCACGAGAACAAAATCAAGACATGACTGTCATGAAAAACATCTAGAGCTTAAACTAAACGATGAGGAAGAAGTATAAACAGGTGGAAGAAAACGATGAAAGAAAACAAAAGATCTAAACAGTGATACAACAAAAATAATTAAACTATGACATATTCATGCTAATAGCACAAGAAACAGTTAGACGGGGAGGAGGGGATACCCGTTAAAGGGGTTTTTTGGCCGGGAAAGAGAAAGGAGGTCGTTGGACCTTACCGGATCCAGTGGGGTTTGAAAATGAATCAAACCTTCATGAATCGATTGCTCTAGTTAAGAGCAATCGACCCATGAAGGTATGAACCATTGATTGTCCTTGAATCGGTCGGGGAGTAGTTTTGGGATTTTCAGATTCTTAGATCTGAAACTGGTGCAAATCGATTGGGTTTTTGAGGAAACTAGCAATGTGAGGTGATAGAGGGGATGATGGTGATTGTCTGGTAGGGATTTGTGTCTGGATTGGGTGAAGCTCCGCCGCCGGAGGCAATTTTCGGCAGGCGGAGGGTGGCGGCTAGGGTTTGTGGTTTAGAGAGATGAGAGAGAGAAAGACGGACGAAGGGGAAATAGGGGGTTAGACTTCTAAGTGAATGGGGGCTTAGTTTGGACATTTATATAGTTTAGAGGAGGTGAGTTCCTGGTCGTCCGATCAATTTCGATCAATGGCCAGGATTCAATTTATTAAACCAAACGGGGTCGTTTGGAAGGGTGTTGGGGCAGGCCGGGTAAGGGGATTTTGGGCCTGGGTTGTTTGAGTGTGTAGGGATTGGGTTTGGGCCTGGGTAGTTTCAAGCCCAGGTCCGAAATTGGCTTTTCTAAATTAATTAAACTAATTAATCTAAATAAGTTCAAATCTATTTTAATCCAAAAATGTAGCAATTAATTAAAAACCTTATTTTTCATCTATTTACATATTAATTAAGAATAAAACAACCAATTATATATTCCTAATTAAAACTATGATTTATCGAATAAAATGATTAATTTTTTTAGTAATTAGTTATTAAAAACTACATTACGTTAAATAATCGTCATTCGTCTATTATTTAATTAATTATAAATAATAACTCCATAATTCCATGATAATAGTGATGCAAATTTTAGTAAAAAAGATGAATTATGGATATGCAAAAAATGCAAATAATTCACAATTAATTACTGAAAAATCAGCAAAATTCATAAAATCAATTGATTTATTGAGATTTTTATAGGACAATACGGCGAGTAAAAATTACATGCTCATAGCAACAGCTGCAGAACATCTAGCTAGGAACCAAAAAGCTCGATGAATATTTGAAGGAATTCAAAGGCATATGTGATGGTCTCTCAGCCATACACAATCCTGTTGATGAAGACAGCAAAGTAATCAACTTTGCTAGAGTACATGGTCAAAAGTACAAAACTTTTAGGACTGTCATGCTGGGAAAGGCCCCATATCCTACACTTAATCAATTTGTCAATGCCCTTAGAGGTTTTGACATGAGAGAAGATGAAGAAGAAGTGGCTCAACAAGGTTACAATATGGCTTTTGCTGCTCAAAGAGGAAGAGTTCGTGGAAGTTACTCTAACAGAAGAGGAAACTCACACTTCTCCTCAAGAGGAACAGGTTTCAGACCTGCAGGACAAGGTAACAATCAGACTAATCAAGCTACTCAGAACACTGCAAATTCGAGACAACAACAGGGCAAGGAGAATTGCCAAATATATGGAAAAAACAATCACACAACCTTAAAATGCTTCTACCGGTGGGACTATTCCTACCAGGCTACAGAGGACCTACCACAGGATTTTTCTGCTGTTAATCTATAGAATACACAGACTGAAGATGAAGCTATGTATGTTGACTCTAGTGCAAGCAACCACATAACCAATTCAACAGGTAATCTATCAAATCTCCAACCATATAATGGTCCTGATAAGATAATAGTTGGGGATGGATCTAAACTTGACATCACACATATTGGAAATACAACAAAATTTGGACTTAAAGTAAAGGAAATCCTTGTTGTTCCTAAGATTAAGAAGAAACTGATGTCAGTTAGTAAACTTGCTAAGGACAATTCTTGTATACTTGAGTTTGATGAATCTGATTTTGTTGTAAAGGACAAGAGCTCAGGGAGACTTCTGACCAAGGGATCTAAGAAGAATGATCTATATGCACTAGAGGACAATAACTTTTATGCACTATCTGCATCAAGGGAGTGGAAGAATACAAACTGTATTTTGCATGCTAGATTAGGTCACCCTAGCTTAAAGTCTTTAAAAATCCTTACTGGTAGCAAGTGTATTGATGTCAAGTACTGGAACAAATTCCCTACTGTCTGTGTTAGTTGTCTGTTAGGAAAAGGATGTAATCTTCCATTTGAATTGAGAAATAAGATTGAAAAAGAACCTTTGCTTAAAATTCATTGTGATCTTTGGGGTCCAGATCCTGTTGAATCATCTCAGCACATGAGATACTATGTAGTGTTTGTTGATGACTGTACAAGATATACTTGGTTCTGTCCACTGAGAATGAAATCTGAATTCTATGATATTTTTGTTAAGTTTCAAAAAATGGTTGAGAAACAGTTCACCAAGACTATTAAGATTTTTCAGTGTGATGGAGGTGGTGAATTTAATAGCACTGCTTTTGTTGAGCATCTAGCTAACTGTGGTATTGTTAGACATATATCATGACCCCACACACCTGAGCAGAATGGAGTCTTTGAGAGGAAACGCAGACATATAGTAGAAACTGGTCTGACTTTGTTGTTTCATGCAAAGTTACCACAGTTTCTTTGGGTAGAAGCCTTCTTAACAGTTGTGTTCTTAATTAACAGAATGCCCCCATCAGTGTTACACATGGTGACTCCATTCTTTAAGCTCTTTGGAGAGCATCCGGATTATAATAGTTTAAAGGTTTTTGGATGCATATGTTTTCCCTACTTGAAAGGAAAAACAAAATTCTCTCCTAAGACCTATCCTTGTTTGTTTATTGGATACAGTAGCCTTCACAAAGACTATAGATGCTATCATCCACCTACCAGAAGAGTGTTTGTCTCAAAGCATGTGGTCTTTGATGAGAACACATTGCCTTATGTGCAACCAAATGCACCACTGGACAGTTCAAGTGATTCTACTCACATTGCTACATTTTATGAGTTTTTCTCTAGGTTGCAGAATACCTCAAGACCAGATGTGCACTCCTTTGATTCAGGGGAAGTGTTGAATGGATCATCATTAATTGGTGTAGGTGATCAGTCTACAACTGGTGCTAATGCACCATCATCAAGTGATCAGCTCACTTCTGAGGAGCCAGCTGATACTTCTGCTAAGAGTGTTGATCATGCACCTACTGCTGATCACAATGCTGCTGCTGATCACACTACAGAGTATCACAATGTTGCTGTTGATCACACTACTGAGCCTGTTGAATCTTTTTTAGAAGCAGCTCCTACAGGAACAAATGATCTTATGACTACTGAGAGTGAAGAACCAAACAGCTCAGCTCAAGATAGTGCATCTCCTAACCCTAATCTGCTTTCAGTTTATGATCCATAGGGAATTCAACTTGAAGTTGACTTGTCTCATTGGTTTAATACTGAACCTAATCAGGACACACAAGCTATACCAATACAAGCTACACCAACTGATGATGCAGAACAAGCAGAGCACACATCAAATGCACAAAGTCATCACATGGTCACACGACAGAAATCAAAATACATGCCAGTGAGACACATGTGTTTGGTAGCAGCTAAGGAGCCACAGATTATATAAGGCACTGAGATCACCAGAATGGCTTGCAGCAATGCAAGAGGAGCTAGATGTACTTCATCAAAACAAGACTTGGATACTGGTACCTAAGTCACCTGGTATGAATATAGTTGGCTTTAGGTGGGTGTTTAAAACCAAGTTAAAGGCTTATGGATCTGTGGATAGGTACAAGGCAAGACTAGTTGCCAAAGGGTATTCACAACTTGAAGGAGTAGACTTTGAAGAAACGTTCAGCCCAGTTGTTAAAGCAACTACTATAAGAGTAGTTCTTTCTGTAGTTGTGAGTCTCCACTGGTGTATTAGGAAACTAGATGTAAAGAATACTTTTCTGCATGGATACCTATAGGAGGAGGTGTACATGAGCCAGCCACCAGGTTTTAAAGATTCTAGACATCCTAACAGTGTGTGTCTTCTAAAGAAAGCACTGTATGGCCTTAAGCAAGCACCTAGAACCTGGTTTGACAGGTTTAGTTTGCACCTGCTCCATCTTGGTTTTAAGTGCAGTAAAGCAGACTCATCACTTTTTGTGATGCATTCTAAAAGAGGCACAATTTTGCTTCTTCTGTATGTTGATGATATAATTTTCACTGGAAGTCACAATGCACTAATTTCAGAAATCATTGATGAACTAGGTAAGGAATTTACTATGAAGGATCTTGGCCCTTTGCATTTCTTCCTAGGTATTGAGGTCACTTATTTTACTGGAGGCATCCATCTGAATTAGAGTAAGTATGCTGCAGAGTTACTTGCCAAAACTATCATGGAACTTGCTAAGCCAATAAGCGCACCTTTGGCACGGAAGCATGGTCTACAAGAGGTTGTGGATGATCCAGTTGATGCCTCACTATACAGAAGTATTGTTGGTAGTCTGCAGTATTTGACTCTCACAAGGCCGGATATAGCTCATGCAGTGAACTTAGCAAGCCAATTCATGCAAAGTCCAAACAACACTCATTACCAAGCTGTAAAGAGGATACTTAGGTATGTGAAGGGCACAACTGAGTATGGTCTAAGAATTTTGTCTCAGTCACCATTCAGGCTATATGGGTTCTCTGATGCAGACTGGGGAAGATGTCCTATGACTAGGAGATAAACTACATGCTACAATGTCTACCTAGGAGCTAATTGTGTATCTTGGACATCCAAGAAAAGACACACAATGGCAAGGTCTAGTGCAGAAGCTGAGTATAGAGCACTAGCCTCGACAGCAGCTGAAATGACATGGATAACCTACATTCTCAATGACATTGGGGTTCGTTTAAAAACTGCACCAACCTTGTTCTGTGATAACATAAGTGCACTATATATGACAGTCAATCCAGTAATGCATGCCAGAACAAAACATGTTGAGATGGACTATCATTTTGTTAGATAAAAGGTTGCTAGTGGTCAGCTAGTCACAAGGTTTGTTAGATCAAAAGATCAGCTCGTTGACATTCATATTAAGGCATTGACTAAGCAGATGTTTGCAGGATTTCGAAGCAAGCTAGGAGTGGTAACTACACCTCTCACTAGCTTGAGGGGAAGTGTTGAAGAGGTCGATCATGATAAGGATAATCTAGAGCGAGATAAGGTTAGTTAGATCATATTGTAGAGTTAGAACTCTAACTCAATATAAGATTCATACATGTAGTAGAACTCTAAGTGATTAGAAGTAGTTGATATGTGACTTGTATAAATTCAAATTTTTATAGTCTTTGTAATACATGAGAAAACACACGTTTCTTCAATATTCTTTCCTCTCAATCTTGTGCTTTTCTACACTTTGACATTCGAAACAAGGTGTGAAACTGTAAATGATTTCTATGTAGAGCTAGAGCATTAATTCTCTTCCATGTTTCACGAAATTGTATAGAGAATTTATTACTAGGAGTAATTGTATTATTTATTTATGTATTTATTCACTACTATATACATAAACAATGTTCCTATCGATTAGTGCAAGTTACGAGAAGGGATCATATAGCATTTACGTGTTACGACCATTGGATAAAGATCAAGCTAGGTGCACATGTAAGTGAACATATATACTCCCTCCATTTCATTTACTTGTCCACTTTCCTTTTACTTGTCCACTTTAGTAATTAAGAAAAAACAAGTTCTTTTTTTTGTTTTATCACTACAAGAAAACGGGGTTATTACATCGATTATTTTAGCATATAATGGCAGTTTGTAACCGCCCTAATGCAAATTAAAGGTGGCTTTTAAAAGCGCCACAATCCTGTCCGCCAAAATTATATTATGGTGGTTCTGGTAAAACCGCCGTAATTACATGTAAGAAACGCCGTATTATAACCGTTTCAATGTGGCTTTTATTTTGCATATTAAGGCGGTTTAAACCACTGTAATTTGAATTGTTGCTGCTTCAGCCTTTTCACAATCCTGTTTTTTCACATTTAGAGTCCTATTTATTGAATGCTATGCTTTGAAACTTCCGTAGCACTTCATAATCATTTAAACCCAATATAGAAGATTAAATAAGAAAAATATTCATTATATAAAACACAAGTATACTAAAATTACATCATTCAAATATTAATGCTTCAAAGTGTATCTCAACAGTAATATCCAAAAGATTCATAGTTGATCCTACAAAATAATTACAAATTCACACTTATACAAGTATACCAAAATTACATCATCCAAATATTAATGCTTCAAAGTGTATTTCCACAGTAATATCCAAAAGATCCAAAGTTGATCCTATAAAATAATCACTAATTCACACTTGGACGATCCCATTGTTACTTTCATCTAAAGATCTTCTTGGTTCAACTGTTGATGGTGCATCACTTCCTAAATCTGGTGCCTGAAAAAAGGAAGAAAAAATACCGTCAATAAGCAAATAACTAAAATTTTAACAAGTGAGCTGAAGTAGTAGGACTGAATATACAGATTTCACATTGAAATCAATGAGTTTAATCACCAAAAAGGTAACTACACGGCTTAGAAAACCACTTTATGTCAAAAAAGAACCATAAGAAAAGGAAATAACTAAAATTTTAGTGTAGCAAGAGAACTTATATATGTGGAGGAGTGGAAAATAAGTGAGCAAACTCCTCGGGAATATTCCTTACGTTCCTTTCATATAAGCTAATTAGTGCATTTAATTTTGATTTTACATCTGTCATCTCTTGCTGTCACTCTGGAGTTGGAGCGGTAGTGCTAGATGAACCCACATAACCACGACGGTATCTCGCAGATGTCTGTTTGAATGCTACAGTTGGAACTACACCCAAGCCTAAACCTTGAACACGGCCGGGGTGCTCGGGACCGAATACTATGACAAGTGCATCATTTGGTGAAGGTTCATGAAGACTTTATGCTCCTTCACTTCGAATTTCTTCAATTCTTTCCTACAAAATTTGAAGAAGCATAAACTGAGCAATATGAAGGTGCTTAGAACTTTGAACAGTTCTTCAGATGTTTTCTCGTTAAACACAACCAGGAATGTACAGGAGTCACTAGATCTTGTCAAAACCAATGTAATGATCAGACATGTTATATTCAACAAGTGCATGCCCCAACGCTAAAATAAAATTTTTAAACCAAGCACGTTTCAAACTTGAAAGAATAGTTTCGAGTAAGTATAGTCCACACAAAGAACATTATAGTCCATACAAATCATATTGAGTCTTACCCCACTAGACAAGAAGTATCAATCTGAAAATAAAATATAATTTCACAGCAGAAGACAACAAAAATGTTACTTACCCCAATCACCCTAGCCTCATCAGTTACATAACTCCCATCTTTTTTTATATGAGTCTCAGTCCACATTTTACCTCGATCAAAAGCTTTTCCCATCGCCTTCTAAAATTTTTAAAATGAATAATGTGAGTAATTAATTGAGAACATATATCTTATCTAAGTTGAGCGCTTAAACTACCATTGCAGCCCTTCTTCTAGCCAAACTCATAGCACCACAAGTATGAGGAAGTTGGTTTTTTCGAATTTGTGCATTCTTCTTGCAACGCTCCTACAAATTAAATAGGTGAAATTCTATTATATAATACCAAAATAAGCAAAAGCAGAAGACAATAGGTCCGTTCAATATATATGCCTAAAGAAGAAGATAGCAGTAGGTAGGTTAATCTAGAGGTAAAAAAACACCAAGAAAAGTTCAAGAACATGATGCGATTAGCTTGGCTGACATGATATTAGTATTTAACTAACAGGTAGGTTATGCACAAAATCAACATAAAGGTTAACTTAGCTAATCATAGAGACTTAATAAGATTAACCATAAGACTATCACTTAATAGGCCAGAAGCTACATTAATAGGCCAGAAGCTACTTTAATGTTGTATCAGGTGTCATTTGAAACAGCGCGAACAAGAAAACTTGTGATGTTCAAACTCTAAGTTACGATTTATCAATGGCATAAAGAAAATACAGAAATTTCAAACTAAAACATCCACCATTCAGCACTAGTATCTCTTAGATTCAGATAAACACAAATAAATATAGAAATTCGTACAGATAATATCTCCTATGAAATCTGTTTAATAAAAAAATCTGCTCAAAAGAAAGGATAAAATTAAACTGAAACGAGTTATACCTATCAAATGTTTTACTGTCGACGTCGATCCCAATAGCTTCACCAGCAGTTTTTGATCTCTCGGCTACATATCAAGCCCATATATAATATTTAGGTTAATATTAGCAAGTAAAACATATTAAAATATCAAAATTAAGTGCATGCAATCGAAATACCAAACAAAGCATTGGGGAAAATCGGACTGAGGAGTGGTACTTTCTCTACAATGAAATTTCTCAGCTCAACTTTGATATAAAAATTAAGATGAGGCAAATATGGGTATTTAAAACACCGGCCTGCTAAATTAACTCAGAACTAAGAGTCAAACTAATAATTGACTTACAGAAGGGGAAAACGAGAGACTAAACTCAGTAGAAGGTCTCAATATTTATCAGTATCAACTATACCTCAATTCTGAATTAGTATCTAATGGTGGATCATAATTTTCTCAAACAGATAAAGCACATATATAATTCAATCGACAAAAAAAGAACTCAACAGCCATAATTGGGAAAAATCGCTACATGCATGAACCCTAATAAAGAGGAAAAGAACTTTTGGTACTATACATGAACCCTAATCGCTACATTACCTGATTTGAATCCCGATTCTTATCAATGTCATGCATCAGCTGCAATTGTTTTACCTAAAACAGAGGAATGATGGATAAGCGTGAGTTTTACCAAAATTTGGGGTAAGCGTGAGTTTGACCAAAATTTGGGGTAAGCGTGAATTTTACCAAAAATTTTCGGAGGGAAAGGTTGGAGGGATCTGGAAGGAAATGATAATCTTTGAGAGGGAAAGGGTAAGCTTCGAGCAAATAGTCATATGGGTCCGGAGGGAATCTCGAAATAAAGAGGGGAAAATACTAAAACTTACGGGGGAATAGTAATAATTGTTGTGGGTAAAATATTACGGCGGTTTGTGTAATGATCCGGCCGGTCGTTACATAGAATTTGTATTATAATTATTGTTATTGATTTTTCATAGGTTGGTTATACTGTTATTGATGTGTTAGAGTTGTTAGGCTCGAAAACCGGAATGGTTGTAGTGAGTTAGTCACTTAGTCTTTAGAAATAGCCTTAGAGTTGGAAAAGTCAATTGAGAGTTGACTTATTGGTAAACGACCTCGGAATGCGGATTTTATAGCTCGGATAACTTCGTTAGGTGATTTGGGACTTAGGTGTGTGTTCGAAATATTTTGTGATCTCCGGTGTAGAATTAGGCTTGAATTGGCGAAAGTTAATTTTTGGTGATTCCCGATCGGCAGTGAAAAATGGGTTATCGGGGTAGGAATGAAATTCCGAAAGTTGGAACAGGTTCATAATGTCATTTTGGATATGTCTGCAAAATTTCAGGTCAATCAGAGTTGTTTTGGATAGTTTCGACATCGTTGGTGAATTTTAGAAACTTCAAAGTTCTTAGGCTTGAATCCGAAGTGATTTTGATGTTTTGATGTTATTTTTAGAGTTTTGAAAGTGAAACTAAGTTTGAATGATCATATATGATGTGTTGGTATGTTTGGTTGGGGTCCCGAGGGGCTCGAGATTAATTTCGGATGGTTAACGGGAGATTTGAAGTTGAGAAAATGCAGCAAGTAGCTGTTGGTTTCTGATTACTAGTGCGACCACACCTGCGGAAGTTTGACCGCAGGTGCGGGCCCGCAGGAGCCGCAAAATGCACGTAGATGCGGAAGTAAGGTAGATGAGGAAATTCCACAGGTGCAAGGTATTTTTCGCACCTGCGATGCCGCAAATGCGGAAGTACCAACGCATGTGCGGAGGCTGAAATTCGAGGGTGCTCCGCATGTGCGCACCTGGGACCGCAGGTGCGCTTAAGTGGCCGCAGGTGCGGAACCACTATTCAGAAAGTATATAAGCATGCCTTCGCGATTTTTAACTCTCTTTTTACCATTGTTGTACGGGTTCCGAGGTTTTTGAGGGATTTTGAAGAGGGAAACGTTGGTTCATCATTGAGTTAAGCTTTTTGGACTTAATAACTCGATTATATGTGATTGGAGACTTTATATTAGTGTTTAATTATGAAAATCAGTAGGAAAAAGGGGGGGTTAGGGCTTGAGATTATGAGACCGTTAGGGGTCGATTTGAGGAGTCAAACGAAATCCGATTTTAGCGTTCTTTATATGTACGGACTCGTGAGATGATGAAGAACATTCTGGTATAAAATTTATCGAGTTCCGGGATGCGGGCCTGGGGGTCGGGTTTTGACCGATTTCGGGTTTTGTGCTTAAAATCGATATTTTTCAATTGGAATTCATTCCTTTAGTATAATTTGATAATAAAAATCTGAACTTGGTAGATTTGGAGCACTCGAAAGTTGATTCGAGAGGCAAGCATATTGCAGAATAGTTTTCGGGCTAGTTTGAGGTAAATAATGTCTTTAAATCCTGTACTGAGGGTATGAAACCCCGGACTATGCATCCTTTAACGGATTTTGGAATGCAAAGATTGGAAATTTAGAAATATATTCCTTTTTAGGCAACGATTGAGTTGCGAACCCGATTTTAAAGCCTATTAATAATATTGATATACTTTGATATAATTTGGGTTGCAAGCCATGTTTGGGGCCTAGTGCCGATCTGTTTACCCCTTGGGGGTTGTTTTTACTATTTTCCTCACTTGATATGTCATGATTTCACTCAGTCTTTTCTTGATAATTATTTTGACACTCAGAGTAGTTTGATATTATTTCTTGAAAAAAAAAAATGAAACAATGTTTTGGGTCGAGAACCCGGTATAATGATGGCCCAAGTGGCATGTTGAGAGCGTCTGACTGAGTGAGGCTGTGGGCCAATATTGTGAGGATGTTATGATACGAGAGAGGCCGAGGGCCAATATTGTGAGTGATTTATTACATGATGTGGCTGGACGAGGGCCAATATTGTGAGTGATTTATGCCATGATGTGGCTTGTTATAGCGCTTGGGCTGTAGGAGCCCCTCCGGAGTCTGTACACCCCCAGTGAGCGCAGGTACCTACTGAGTGCGAGTGATGCCCGCGGAGCTGATACTGAGTGACTGTGAGGTTGCCTGTTGGGTTGATACTGAGTGACTGTGAGGTTGCCCGCTGGGCTGATACTGAGTGATGGTGAGGTGCTGAGGGAAATTTTTACGAGAAATGATTATGGCCCGAGGGGCAGATTTATGATGATTTTACTGAGTTTTTGACTGTGATTCATTTCGTTTTTCAAATTGATTTTACTGAGAGTTTTACTGAGATATATTGAAATTATACTTGTTTCAAGGATTTCTGGAAATTGGTTTTCGAACTTATATATTTGATGAATACTTTATGGTGACTTGGTGTTTTATTATTTTTTTGTGAACTGGTGTATCGTGTTGTGTGTTTCGTATTTCTCAGACTGTGATTTATTCTTATTACTACTGAGTTGGCGTACTCATCATTACTCCCTGTGCCTCTGTGCACAGATCCAGATACCGATTCGGAGCAGTAGCTGTCTTCGTTCGTATTTAGCAGCTTACGGGATTTCGAGGTAGTTGTCCAGCGTCCGCAGCTTCTCCATTTCCCTTCCTTTTATTAGTATTAGTATTGATTTCATAGACATTGATTAAGACGTTAGCAGAGTTAGTTTTATTTCTTAGATGCTCGTGACCATGTTGACTCCAGTTTTGGGAGAGTTGTTTAGACTATTATTGAGGCGTTAAGACTTAAAAAAATTATTTTATGTTATGTTTGTTGTTTATTATTGAAGTGAATAATTATAATAGAACGAATGGGTAGTTATGTGATGGTTGGCTAGTCTAGTTCCACGATAGGCGTCATCACGACCTGTTAGGATTTGAGGTCGTGACAGTTTCAACCGTCGCTATTAAAAATATTTAATCGGCGGATGACAAAACGCCATTTTAATTAGATTTTGCGGTGGTTTATTGGAACCGCCGTAATATAACCGCCACAATATTTCTGTTTTTTTGTAGTATATACTTATTATTAACTATTCATTTCTCGAATTATTTTGCCAAGATTTTTTGAGATTATTTATCATTATAAAGAATATATGATAAAATATGTAACTTTATTTATCATTTCTTAACAGGAGTACAATGTCTATTGTGGATATAGAATGACACGAAGGGAGTACATAATATGTTAAAACCTTAGATTTTCCATGCTCAATCATGCATGGAATTTAAGGGTCAATTTAATTAACTTTTGCAAAGTAATGCACAATCTTTCAAACATACGGACAGCTAGGTGTTGCAGAGAGGTCATTGCTTCCCAGAACAACTAAGCAAAATGAAACACTGATAGGTGTTACAGTAGCTTTACACTACGTACATCTCAATAGAAGTTACTTCTTAGGACAGAAAAAGTTAGGTATTATGCGGAAGCTAGCAAAGTAAATTTTGAACGATGATAAATTCGACAACAAACGAGAAATCTACCAAAAGAGATACAAACATTTAATGTGGTTCGCTCAATTGGCCTACGTTCACGACGGAGATGAGCAATCCACTATAATAAAAGAAAGTACAAAATAACGAGAGAACAACCTCACGAAGAGGCAAACACAAGTGACACACTAATACTTGTCCCGTAAAGTTCTCCCCCTAAACACGACTCTCAAATCACATATGGCTACATTGTGGATGCTACTGAACCAGAAGGAATGATCCTCAATTTATAAAAGTCCAAACCCTTTCCTACAAGAAAAGGGACTAGCCAAATATGGAAGAATTATAATTTCCTTCTACACGAAGGAAAACCAAATTATGGTAAATATGTTATCCTTTCCTTTAAGAGATAGAAAAATCAAATATGATAAGAAATCAGGACAACCCCTAACAATTCTCCTCCTTGGCTTGAATTTTCTGACAAAATAAACTTGATCCACCTTCTTCATATAATCTTCAACAGGTCGCATCTTCAAATCTCCACCACAAAGTTTGTCTCAACTAGAGTAGCACTCCAGTCAAATTTCTCAAATAAAAATCTTGATTATCGTCAAATAGGTTGCGGCTAGAACTGAATCCGCTAAGATGTATCTAAAAACCTTGCTCTGATACCACTTGTTAGGACGGAAAAAATCACGTGTCACGCGGAAGCTAGCAAAGCGAACCTTGAACGACGATAAATCAGACAACAAACGAGACCAAAAGAGACACAAACATTTAATATGGTTCGGTCAATTGACCTACGACCACGAAGGAGATGAGCAATCCACTATAATAAAAGAGAGTACAAAATAACGAGAGAACAACCTCATGAAGAGGGAAACACAAGTGACACACTAACACTTGTCCCGTAAAGTTCTCCCCCTAAACACGACTCTCAAATCCCATATGGCTACATTGTGGATGCTACTGAACGAGAAGGAAGGATCCTCAATTTATAGAAGTCCAAACATTTTCCTACAACAAAATGGACTAGCCAAATATGGAAGAATTATAATTTCCTTATACAAGAAGGAAAACTCAATTATGATAAATATGTTGTCCTTTCCTTCGAGAGATAGGAAAACCAAATATGGTAAGAAATCAGGACAACCCCTAACAGTACTCCATCTGTTCAGTTTATGTGAGCTTGTTCGTTTTTTAAGAGTCAATTTAATTAATTTTTGAAGCTAAATAGAATTAAATTAACTCAATACTTTAAAGTTAAAATTTGGATATGTATGGGTCAAAATCCGACTAAGAAAGTTCAGCGAATACGAATGAATAAGTGTATAAGTTATGACCGAGATCGAGCAGGTCTCAATAGCAAGGAGTCGTCGAGCAAGGCATCAAGGCTGAGGTTGAATAGAAAAGCATAGTCTTGGAATTACCAACAGGAATATTCAGTCGAATATTCCCCTGGGTGTACTTTTTAGGATTTTCTAGGAATATCTTATATAATAGTAAGAGATAGGGAGCAAAAGGGGAAGATATTGACTCTGATAAGAACAATTGTAAGAAGTTGACTCTAGAAAGATAATACAAAAAGCTTACCTTTCCACTGTGATTGATTTTGTTGTTTATTATGCCTTTCCACTCACTCGATCCAAGAACACTTTGTCCATTTTCATATCTAGTTATCCACGTTGCTGTCAGAAGGAAGAATCATCCGCATCATTCAATATTTGGGTGAATCATTGGCATTTTTCATATTTATTGCTCATTATTACCCCTTCATTTACTCCCCAAGCTTCATTTTATTAATCTGATAATTGGCTTCATGCGCTAGTAGTCCTCACTGTTTCAACAAGTGACTAGATCTAAGATTTATTGTGCTTGACTAGGATTTATCTTTCATATTATTTTATTCTTTAATTAGTTTAGCAAAAAGTGTTATATTTTTTGGTCAAACAAAATATTCAAAAACTATACGAAAGTATATAAGTTGCAATAATTCTTCTCATGCCGATATGATGAAAACATGTACTTCAAAATTGATCAAAGTTTACATAATTTAAATCTTGAGAAGGAAAAAGATTCACATAAACTAAAACATTGAGAGTATATATTAACTTTACCGGATCTTTCCCTTGTGTTACACTAATTTCATTTCCGTTTAATCGGTTATAATATGTAATTGACTTACCATATTATTCAGATTTTCAACTTACACTTGTTATAGAAGACAATTATCAGTAATTAGCTTTAAATATATCTAATTAGTATAGCACCCGCGCGATGCGTGGAGAATATTAATCATATTGTGTTATCTAATTTGTATGACCACATTATATTATACTCCTTCTGTTCACTTTACTTGACACGTTTTAATTTTTCACGCCCCATAAGAAATAATAAATGAAGTGCATAATTTACCATGATACCCATATTAATTGATGCATATTTTATTGGATTTGAGAAAATGATTTGAAATGAGTAATAAATACAGTGGGTATAACCGGGAAAAAAAAGTTGTCTTCTCTTGATATGCGTAAAATGACAAGTAAAAATAAAAATATATTTTTAGTATACATGTCAAGTAAAAGTGAACGGAGAGAGTGTTACTTAAATTAAATTGTAATTCCCTTTTATCCGGTGAAACATTCCCTTTTCCTCTCGTTTTAATAATATATGGATAGTATAAAATTACCACTGCAATGTATAAAACTTAACCTACTCTTATAATATTCGTATACGTATATATAAGATGAGACCACTTCTTATGCATTTATTAATGTGACTCATGAAGCTTAACTACTTATGTAGTTGATCAATAATTACCTCTTGATTAAATAAATTCTTTAATAATCCTGTAAATTATAGAGACATGAATCTTGATGATGTGTGTTATCAGCGCTCTGTCGTTGACAATTATAAGTTGCAGCTCTAATAACAGACAAGCCAACGTATTCAGTCCGTAATATAAAATCATAAAATATGAGAAGCATCAAAGTTTATAGATTAAGTAAGTACGTAGACAAGTTTTAGACACTCTTAAATTACGTTAGGTATTTGAAATGATTTTCTTAAATTAAAATTGCTTTTATTAGCGGGTTAGGCAGAACCCTATGCGTATACTAAAAGGGGAAGAATATTACTCTCTATGTACCAAGATATTACTATTTGGAGAGTCAAATATCTTTCTTCAACCGTGATTTTCTCAAACTTTTTTTAAAATATTTTGATTTAGTAGGTAAATATGTTTGACTTATAATATTTTCATGTAGTTTGCAAATATGTAACTAAATCTTATGGTAAAAGACAGAAAAATCTATTCCCGGATTTGTGTCGAAGTATTTTGATCTTTATACTACAACCTCTACATAAATTGATACAGAGGGAGTAAGAAATTAACCGAGTATGATACCTTACCTTCTAGTTATCACTAATATTAACGGGCAAATTCATTTAAAAGTGAAAAAAAAAAAAAAAAAACAAGACACTACAGTACAGACCAGCTGAATTCATACTTTTTTTTCATATCTTATTTTAAGCGTAGGACAAAACATTTTATGAAGCGTCGATAGTAATTCCAAATGATTTTGATTAAAACATTTTCGCCTTTCTGCGAGACGAATCCAAGTTAATTATATTATGTTTTGATGAACTTGTTCCCCAAAAAAGAGAGTAATAAATCATTGTTGTGATTTAATAACGAATACGTTTTACAGTTCAAAATAATTTATTGAAATAATGAGAACGTGAAAGCAGCTGACTCTTCCAATATTAGAAAACGCGACATCACAGATTCATGTATTTTGTATCAAAAAGGGGAAGTCAAAGTGAAACAAGATTTGTGTTTATCCGTAAAATGGTACAGTTAAATTTATAAGTAATTTTTAGATAAATGAATTAATTTGATCCTGAAATAATAAAATGATCAAAAAATTATGCAATACATAGCCTTAGGATGTAGATGAAACAACAGAAACAACGATTCGGGGAACAGAGTTTACGGGCACAACAACATCGAAATCAAAAAGTAAGAAGATAAAATGTTATTAAGCTTTGTATAGAATGTAGCGTAAGTTTGTCAAAAAATTCGTGTCCTTTACAATGATAACTAAGCTCATTATTTATAGCTATATCCATTGAAGGAGGTCTTAAGATCGTGCCCTCTAAATTTCCAATAGACCAGAAATCAAAATGGTAATATAAATTTTCATCTGAATCGTTTCTCGTTCATTACATTAGGTTAGGAGATCTAACCAAGCACACGAAATGCGACATTGACTCAAGAAAGTCAATAAAAGAAAAAGCCAACCTTAGAGTTCGTTGCCGGTACAATGCCTATTCCTTATGACTTCTAGGCCTCTTCTGGGCTTTCCGCCACTAAGAAAACTGTAAAAATTGCACGGGGCGCCTTATTTAGGCGCCCCTCTTTAACTTGTACCCGCTTTATTTTTATGTTTGCACCGGTACCCGTTTTTTTGTTAAAAGCTTTTCAAAAAGACAATATTACCCTTTTACAAGTAGTCAAGCTTCCTCTACTTCCATTTCTATACTGTATACTCACAAATACTCTCTTTCTCTCTCTCTCCCGTTCTTCGCTTACGATCGTCATTGTGCTTTGATATTCATCGCTTCAACTGTTTGTTCTCCAACAATATTACATATAATCACAGGTACATTACAGTGCCTTTTACGTTCTGTGTATTGTTATTTTTATCTTCTTTTTTTTGCGATACTCATGTTTTATAGGGTTTTTTTTTGTTTTTTGATATTCATGTTTGATCGGTTGTTAGGGGTTAGTTCTATAGTGATTTTGTCATCTATACCTTAATTTTATGGAGCT